>CM039513.1:27086282-27313510 GCA_022432975.1 Begonia masoniana | reverse complement strand
TTAATTTATTAATGATTGGTTTAAAATTTTTTAAAAAAAAAATAATGCAATGGCACATGTCTCTAGAAATATAATTCATTTTTGCCATATAAGTCATTTGCAATAAAATTGTATATATAAAATGAAAGGTTGGTGAATGAAAATGATCTATTGATAAATCTAATGGTAACTTGTTCCCCTTATATGCCTCGTTTTATTGTGTTTGGCAGTTATAAAAGCAGTTAGGAGGTGTAAATTTCTGTTGATGGGCTCAATGGCTCTGCCCACAATTTAATGCCCCGCTCTCCAAAGCTCCCTTGCCTATGCCGATTTGTTTCTCTCTTGGGTGCAATGGTAAGGATGGTCAGAATTAGTACTAGAAAGCGTAGTCTCCGTCTACATGTTGCATAGACGCATAAGAAGTAGTGGCAGTAACGCAGTGATGCTGATAGCGTAAGAAGGGAGTTCAGAATCACGAATTATGTGTGTCCCGCTCGAACCAATCTTTTTGCAACTCATCTTGTATACTCGTCCCCTTGCTGAGATCCTTCGAGATCTCAATAAGAGAATCCTGAAACATCATCAACAATTCCCCCATGCCGACCTTAAGAATCCTCCTCCACCACTTTCATACCCTGGTAAGGCATTTTTTTCCATTGTAGTTGATTATCTTAGAGAATATAATTTTTTGTCATCGGCCACATAAAACTGGTGGGGGTATTAATACGCGTTAAACTTTAATGTTCGTGCAGGATCATGCTAACAGGATGCTGAGCTTTTTATGACTGGTTTTTTTTTTTTTTTTTTTTTTTTTTTTTTTTTTTGATATTTGATAAACGGAGAACAGAAATCGGGAGCATACCATTGGAATCTTTACACAAACAGTTCTCACGTAATTACTAACTCCTTCATACCAGCTTCACATATATTAAAATCTTGATAGAGAAAAAAACCAGCGCTAATTGGGCCACTAAGTTAGGTTCGTAAAACCGACCCGAAAACTTGAACGCCGCGCGTACTTCCCGCGCCGGTTATCGGAATCGAACGATTTCCAGCTGCCGTGCTTCCAACGTAACCTATTTTTAATATGCCAAAGGAATTTAAAAACAACGACCGAACTAGGTCAAATGCAGCAAACCGATTCCTGCTTTTATCGACATTTCCCCCTCATTTCGATTTTTCATAAAATCTCATCAATTTATTCACCAATCGACCTCATACCCTCATTTAACTAATCTAACCAGCATCCCGAACAACAACCACAAACCCAATGCCTAAATCGGGCATCACGTATTTCGCCCAAACCGGGCTTCCACTGCACAGGCGACCGAAGCCGGACCAAGGTTTTGGCAACCCAATGCCGTGTGGACCGAAACACCGTGATCGGGCTCCATCGAGCTCTGCCACCCCGACCACAAACCGAACAAAACAGGGGGAAAAACGAGCTTCCGGCCGGGTTGCGCGCCAGAGACGGGCCGGAAATGGCAGCCCTAGCTGCACCGCCGTCGTCTGGCCGGAAGAGTGTCGGCAAGTCGCCGGCGTTCGTCGATCGTCGCCTAATCCCTCGTCGCTGCCACTGTCCTTCCGTTCACGGGGAGCTCGAACACAAATGGTTTCCACAACGCTTTTGTGTTGTTTTTTAATTTTTTATTTAATTAATATATAATAATAATAATACTAATAATAACTAACCTTAATCCCAATCCTCACTTATCGTTTTGCTTTTTTCCGTAATTTCGTTAATCTCGTTCTTAATTGACCCCGACCTACTTTCACTAGTACATACCCTCCTAAATTACTTACCAATTATGTTTTAACCACTTTATTCACTTTTCTTTTAATTACTTAAAACATTATTTTATTAACATTACCTAGCATTTTATTCCTCTTAAAAACCTGGGCGTTACAGTGACAGTCAGTTTATAATTATAACCCAGATTTTATTTATTTATTGGGTTATTATTTCTTCTGGGAGTTAGACCGAGGGTGATGTGAAAGTTTATAAATTTAAAACGGTCGAAGACGAGATTCATGAATTTTTGAGGGCAATGGTAGATGTTAGTTTTATTAACGGTTATTATTATTATGTGATTTTATTTTTCTTTTATTTGTTTTTGTTTTAAAAGAAAAGGATATTTTCTTTTCAAACAACTGAATGGCGTCCGAGCCATTCATTGTTCCTCGCCGGCGAAGACTGAGTCCGAGAAGGGGAGGTAGCTTCAGGCGACGTCGAAACGAGCACAACGCTGGAAGATTTCGACGCTTTTCCGATCAGGTACGACGGCGACTTCAGGAGCCATTTTCTATTCGATCTGCCTCCGCGCGCCAAAATCGACTGGTGAAGCCGAGGTGCCGCGACGTGCCAAAACCGCGTAAGTAGTAGTGTGGTTGAATTGTTTGAGAGTTCCCAAGGGCCTACACCACATTGTTTGTGTTTTGAGTCGTGCGTAGGTGGTGAGGTGGTGGGTTGGTTTGTAGGAATGTAACCGCCCGAGCATTTCGCCACAGGTGTTTCTGACCATCTCATTGTTACCCTTTATTTAAACCCTTTATGATTAAGTTAATGTTGAGGAAAATTTCATTACAATTTGATAAACTAGGTTGATGTCATTTTGTAATAAGACTGAAGGCTTAGGTAGACAAGCGAACTGGACACCTTAATCTCATTAAACCTCACTGCACGCAGCCGACATTTCCTATCGCGACTCCTTCTTCTCGGACCTTTCTTCCTCGCCCGCAACAGGGTTTTCCGCCTCTACTTCCGGTACCCGCATCTATGAAGATTTTGACATGTAATGCCGGGTAGTCCATTTAGAACTCTGTTTTCATTTTAACGTGTACTTTCGAGTATCTTTCAATGGCTAAGTCTTTTGTGTGTTCCTTATCTTCATTTGGTAATGCCACCTTTAATCGACTCTGGACCTTTTATATATAACCGCCCCCGTTTAATCGATAGCTATTCTACTGTTTCGTTTGTGGATTTCATACTGCACAGAACCTTAGCTGCTAGCTTTCTAGATACTTTCGATTATAACTTTAGGACTTGATTTTAACGACTATCATGTGAATGTTTTCGGTGAAGACGTTGAAGAAAAAGTGATTCAAGTTGCTAAGGAGCCGTAAGTGATGTACTAAGTTTCCGGCCCATAGGGCCCTACATCAAAGGACGAGGTTGATTGTGGGGGAAGTTGTCGTTGTCTATATGTTTTGATGAAATGTCGATGAATATGGTCATGTTATTCTTGAGTTCTCCCGTTCTTAGGTTTCGATTGATTAGTGAAGTTTTATGTTATGCATCAGTTTTACTTCTCAAGCAGATGAAAATGTTTTGAAATATGGTTTTTCTCATGATAAAATAGAAGATAAAACTTATCATACGTGGTTAAGTTAGGGTTGGGGGTGGTTCGGCGTATGTCACGTACGCAGTAGGACCTATGACTACGACCCGCAGTAGGGACCATTATCAACTCATGTCCCGAACTCATCCCTTATAACCGGCACAAATCCTCCCTTAAACACTAATGTGTAATGAAGAATATGAATGATGAAAGGACTTATGAATATGTCATGTCACTATGAATATTATGAACAATGAATACGAGATACGATCAGCATGATGATTACTAACAAGTACTGAACAGAAAAGACTTTATGAGCTGTTTTTCTCCAGTTTGATTCCATGACCTCAGAATAGTTTTGCATTCCTTACTAAGCCTAGTCTTACATTTTACACCGTAACGATTAGGCAATTGAGAAATATCGGTGAGGAATACAAGTTGGGATGAAGTTTAGCTGGTTTGCGGAATGTGCTCCAGGTGGAAGGTCTGTGACTGGATGCGATTATGACCAGCTGTTTTTTATGCTCTTAAGGTTTTAAATGAAAAAATAACTATGACATAATTAAGTATGATCATGTTACTTATGATTATGGAGCTTGAACGTCTAGCTTGAATACTGATGTGAGTATATGATAAGATTGGATGAGGATTTTAACTAAGTCTTCCCCCTGTAGGAGTTTTTACTGACTCTGTGTTTATTCTGTTGGTTCCCCGGGATTAGTTTGAGTTTATGATGTTGTGCTGCCGGTAGAGTCGAATTGTTTTGTCTATCAAGGTGTGAGTGTTATTATGAGTTTAGAACTCGGTAGATGAAGTTTGCTGGTCTACCGAAGAGAAGATGTTAGGTTAGTTTATAGTCGTAGATGAAGGTATTGTCTCTCGCAGGAGATGTGTTCTTTTGAAGTGAAAATCGCATGAATTGTGATGGGAGTCGGGTAGAGTCTGTCCCTCCGGGGACGTTCATCGTAAGAGGACAAGTATTTGTCTTCGGCTGACGTCATCAGCAGACGATATGCCTTCGATCGGCATGTGTATTAGTCAAGATACCGTAAGATGGCATGTCCTGCCGCCTTACCGAAGATGTATCCACGTCATCGGCAGAAATGAATGTTAGTTAATCTACCAGAAGATGTAGGCACGTCACCGGCCGAGGATGTGAGTTTATCTATCGAAGATGTCGTAAAAATGCCATCGGCATATGTTGTTTGGTGCCACAGGCATTGGATTGCCTTTGTCATCGGTGGATAATCAGTCTTTTGTCGTTTTTAATTGAGTGATGAGTTAATTGGTCACGCGTGATGGCACGTGACCATCGGCAGATGCAAATATGTGCCTGCCATATATGTTAATGATCATGTGAAATGTACGTGCTCAGGCCGGTAGAACAACTGGATGTTTGTCCGTTTAGGCGAACCGCAGGAGTAAGTTAAATGTGGTTGTGTCAGGCGAACGTATTAAGTTTAGAATGAGAATTTGATATATAGTCTATAAAAAAAATATATACACCGTTACAGAGGTATAAAAAGTACGATAAGTTTAAAGGAAAGTCATGACACGTGATGATCCTCCTCGGTCATTACAATTATGGTATCATCAAGCCTAAACCAGTTCTAAATCGGTTCTGTAAGCCTGCCCTTTCCAGCACAATTGCCACCTAGTACGCTCCACAACCTGTAATTGTTTTACGTTCTTGATGGCATTAGTTTAAATGTTCTTCTATTATTGTTTAGGAATCTCAAGATGTAAGAGTTCAACGAGGGAAGACAACGGGCTAGTAACCACCGTTGCTCAGCTTCATAGAATTAGTTTAATCGCCAATCCTACAAATATAGCACTAGTATTACTAAGAAGAGCTTTGGGAACTCCAGCTCTAAGTACTCCATGACATGGGGTGAGCGCTTTCCCAGCTCAGACCCCCGACTTCAATGGCCACTGTCCCTGACCCATTTATGCTGATGAATGGATCCGAAAATTAGAGGACATGTTTAAGTATGGCGAAGTTGATGAGGAGATAGAGTCCCCTAGCTGTCTTATTGGAGCTGAATGCAAGGCATTGGTGGATTCTCGTCAGGCACTGTTTAATGCAGGAGACTATGACTTGGGATATTTTTCAGCCTGCTTCTTGCCAGTCCTTCAATAGGACCGTTCAGGCCGCAAGAGAAAAAAATTCATGAACCTGCGGCAAACGGCTCTGTGACGGATTATAGCTCAACTTCGATGCTTTGTCAGGTTTTGCTCCCGACTGGTTGCGAAGTGATGAAGACCGATTTACCAATTTGTTCCAGGACTGAGCCCGAGTTTGTATGTGAGGTTAAGACTTCTGGGTACACAATATACCTTATGGCAGTGACGGCTACGGCCCTGGAATTGGAGGAGGCTGAATGACAGCTTATTGCCCCTCGTGAACACCAAGTAAGTTCACTAATGAACGCACCACACACACACGGCAAACAAGGGATGGCACCCCCAGCAAACAGACAACCAGCAACAACCACAGCAAGGTGTCAGAGATCCGTCATCCCATGATGACCACTGAAAGAAAGCGACCTTCGGTCCCCTATGTTTCCAACTGTCAGAAGATCACCATGGGGAGTGCAAGCTGCACTCTGGCCGTGCCTATGATGCACAAGGTCGGACACATAGCACGAAGACTGCCCATGCCCTCAGACCCGAGCGAATTAGAGTTGCACCAAGCGCTATGCGCTGACTGGCGGCGAGATGTTTTGACCACCCGGTCATATCAGGTACCATTATGGTTTTGGTGGGTTTTTCTCGCTTATACACTTTATTGATACGGGAGCCACACCCCTTCATAGCAACCCTGTTTTGGTGTAAACATCAGTTAGAACTTTCGCCAGTTGATAAACTCTTCTAGAGTTCTGTTACCATCATGGAAGTCTTTAACTCTGAGCAAATGTTTGAAGGGTTGTTTGTCCTTAGGAGATAAGGAGCTATTTCGACCTATCATGATTGACATGAAGGAATCGTTAGATTAGTTTAGGAATGATTGTTATTTAGAATTAGCACGATTTTTTGTAAGTCCTGCCTAGTTTGATTTCCGACCCCCCAATGGAGATCGGTATACCTTCCAGCTATTCAAAGATGATAAGATCACCAATCATATCCTACTAGTGACTACGGTTACTGAAGATGGAATTGCTTGAGTTACCTAGCTATCATAGATGGATTGTCCGTTAAGAATAAAGTGGAATGACAAGGTTTCCCTACGGACGGAGTCTCCTGAGCAGTCTTTTGACGACTTCCGGACTACCCCGTAGAGAGATAGAATTTGTGATTGATACATACATCGGGCTTACCTGTGTCGAAGACCTTATCGACTGGCACCTGTTGAGTTAAAATTAAGGTCCCTACAGGAGTAGTTGACAAGGATTTATACGTTCTAGTAGTTCTCCTGGGCGCACCTGTCCCTTTTCGTGGAATAAGAACAGAATGGTTCTCTGACTGTGTATAACTCCCTAGAACTAAATAAGCGACAGTCAATAATAAAATATCCTTACCCCCCCGGATTGATGACCGTGTTTGACCACTACACGGAGCTAAGGTATTGCCTCAAAGATTTACTACGTTCGGTTATTACCAACTGAAAGTTTAAGGATCGGAGATTCCCAAAGACAGCGCTTCAGAACCCGCTACGGACACTATGATTTCGTGTTAATGTCATGTGGACTGCCTAACGCGCCCTGCAGCTTCATGGACTTGATGCAACCGAGTGTTTCTGAGTACCCTTGTGATCTTTTGTAATTGTTTTATAGCTTGCCATTTTAATATACTCACAACTGAACCGACCAGGGCAGAACTTTGAGATAGTATTTAATCAACCTTAAACAGCCGCAGCTTTCTGCCAACTTGTCCAAAGGAATGTGAATTTTGGCTGGCTAGGTCAACTTTTTTAGTCATGTCATTTCTGCTGGGGCAATCAGTAATCCATAAGGTCAGGCCGTAGGAGTTGGGCCCACAGCCAAAGAATGTCATTGAAGTTTCGAAGTTTCCTTGGTCTGGCTGCTTACTATAGAATTCATAAAGGATTCTATGATACTAAACCTTTGAACTCCACTTTAACCCAGCAGACCTCAGTACTTTTGGACCGCAGCTTGTGAGATGCTTCCAATCATTGAAACAGAAGTTAACGACAGCCCCGCTATTCCGCTCCCAACTGAAGAAGAAAATTTAGTGTTTTGTGAGCCTCCCGTTGGTTGGGATGTGTTTTTGATGCAAGACGGTAAAGTTGTGGCGTATGCCTCTAGAACTAAAGGTTAGGAACAGAATTACCCCACTCATAAGATTTAGAGCTAGCTGCAGTTGTGTTTTGCTTAAAAATCTGGGCACTACTGTATGGACAACCTTGCATGTATTTTCTGACCCGGATTTAAAGTATCTTTTCCCAAAAGGGATTAACCATGAACAAAGGACAGACGTTGGGTTAGAATTTTGTTAGGACTATACTTAAATCAGTATCATCACCCGGGTAAGGCCGATGCTCTGTAGCCGATGCCTTGAGCGGATGTCAAGACAATGCCAACCCGCAGTGTCAGTTTTGTCCGACACCCTTGAGGATGAAGTTCAGAAGTTTTTGATTGGAACTATTCCAGAGTTGTCAGCCTACGAGCCGTTACATTATACCAACGATCATATAAAGATTCGGAGGCACCATAACGATTCAAGGAAATAGTAGTATGGTGTGGGAAGCAAAGAATGTCTCCTCTATTTCAGTCTTTACCAAGGATTGTCTGTCTGATTTGAGGAATGGTGGTATACTTCGGATGATAAGGAATTACGTATTCGATTTGGCCGAGGCCACTCGTCTCCTTTTCTGTACATCCTGGTAGTACTAAGATGTCTCCCCGGATTTAAGATACATTATTGGTGGCCGAATATAAGATGGATGTTGCCATTTGCTGTAAGAGTCCATGCTAGTAGTCCGCATTAAGCAGAGCACCAACGCCCAGGAGGTACCCTTCCAACCTCAACCTATTTTCCCGAATGGAAATGGGAACACAGCGTTATGGTTGCGTTGTAGGATACCTAAGTCACCTAAGGGACATATATTATTTGGTAGTGATTGATATCTGTCCCGAATCGCTCATTTTCTTACTGTCCAATACAACCTACCCGATGGATCAACTTGCTAACCTTTATGTCCCAGAAATTATCATGTTGCCTGGATTCCCGTATCCATATCTCTGATCGTGAACCCAGGATTCACCTCCGCTCTGGAAACGTTTACCAGGTACCTTAGGCACAAGTTATCATTCAGCACCGCTTTTCACGCCGCAGACAATGACATCCGAGAGAACCTTCAGATACTCGGCGGGGGGGGGGGGGGGGGGAATAGTATGGGCATGTTTCCTAGCCTTTTCATACATCTTGGGATTATACACCTACCTCTGATTGCGTTTTTCTTACAAACAACAGTTATCTCCACAATTGGTATGCTGCAACCACCTATGAATCTTTTATGGTTAGAATGCAGGTCACCCTTGGTACTGGGATAATTGGTGAGCGAAGCTATTGGGCCCCTGACTTCTACCAACATATGTCAATAAATGACGTTCTTAGAAAAGGAATTTAACTGTGCACAAGTCGACAGAAGAGTTTATTCGGACCAAGAAGAAGAGATTCGGAGTTTCTGTTGTGATGAAGTTTTCCTTAGATGTCACCATTTAGAGGAGCTTAAGATTTGGTAAGAAGGGAAAGCTTATCCACGATTCATTGGACCATTCCCTGTCTTAGCACGACTTGGCAGTACAGCCTATAGGTTACTTTTGCCTCCATCTTTGGAAAAGGTTCACAATGTCTTTCATGTGTCTATGCTAGGAAATGAATACGCGATCCGACTCAAGTTGTTAAACCAATGGAAATTGAAGTTGAGCCGAATTTGGTGTATGAAAGAACCAGTACAAATTTTTGGATTCTGGAGTGAACTCTAATGATAAGGAATCTTGTTGGTTAAGGTTTTGTGAAAATCAATGGTATTGAAGAGCTACTGGGAACTGCATCAGATATGTGGACAAGTATCCCGACTCTTTGCTTGACCAATTTTCGGGACGAAGTTTGTTAGGCGGGTTGGATGTTAACTCCCGACTTTCGTCCAGTGATTTTCTGACCTTCTCATTGTTACCCTTTATTTAACCTTTATGATTAAATTTTAATGTTGAGGCAAATTCAATTCCAAGTTGATTAAAACGAGGTTGAGTGGGCATTTTTTAAATACAGAACTGAAGGATTGGTATAAATAGAAATGGAAACTTCAAGCTCATTTAAACCTCACTGCAGCCGACTTTCCTCTCTCTCCGCGACTCCCTTCCTTCTCTGTACTTTCTTCGCCCCAGCAACGGTTTTTTTCAGCCTCTACTCCTGCTACTTCCGTAACCCGTCATTCTAGTTAAATGTTGACAAAATGAGATGCGGTAGTCCTTAAGAACTCTGTTTTCATTGAAACTTGTACTTTCGAGGTTTCTTTCAATGGCTAGTCATTTGGATTACGGTTCCTTATCTTCATTGGTAATAGCAACCTTTAAATCGATTCTGACCTTTTAATATAAACCGACCCCGTTTAATCGTAGCTATATCTATCTGTTTCGGTTTTGGATTTCAGACTGCCCTAGAACCTAGCTTCTATATTCTAGGATGACTTCGATTAAAAACTTTTAGGACTTGAATTTTAACTACTATATGTGGAATGTTTTTAGTGAATAATTGCAGAGAAGTGATTCAGTTGCGAGGATTCCAGTTAGTGCATGTCACTAAGTTTTTTCCGCCAATAGGGCCCTACATCAAAGCCTATGTTAGATTTATTGAACGTTTTCTTTCTATCATGTTTGCTGAAATTTCTGATGGATATGTCATGTTTTCTGATGTTCTCCCTCCCCCTGCTTAGTTCGCTGATTAAAGTGCATTTATGTTATGCATCATGTTTTACTTCTCAGCATATGAACATGTTTTGAAATTTTTTCGCCACATGCTAACTAGAAATAAACTTATGCACCTGGTTAATGAGGGTTGGGGGTGGTTCGGCGTATGTCACTTCCGCATCGCTAATGAATCCGCCCGCAGTAGGGACCAATGAGCAAACCCCTGTTCGAACCCCTTTTTTTTTTTTTTTTTCCCCCTTTACCGGCACAACTCCTCCCTTAACCCACATCAATGTCAATGAAGAATATGAATGATGAAGTATGAGATATGACATGTCTACGATGATGATTATGAACATGAAATACGAGGATAGATCATGATTATGATTAAGAACAACCTTACGTGAACAGAAAGAACTTATGAGCATGTTTTTTCTCCAAGTTATGCATTCATGAACATCATAATATTTTGCCTTCCTACTAAGCCTTCGTCTTACAGTTACCACCCTTACTCTGAGGTGAAGAAATTCCGGGTGAGGAATACAAATTTGAGGATGATATTTAAGCTGGTGCTGGAAGGTGCTCAGTGTGTAAAGTCTGTTGCTGTATGGCGATTATGACCCTACTGTTTTTACTCTTAAGGTTTTATGATAACATGAACAATAAAAGTTTACGTAGATAATGTTCTTATGATATGGAGCGGAACGTGTCTATCTGGAATACTGATATGAGTATATTAATAAGCATATGGAATGAGTGGATTTACTAAGTCTTCCGCTGTATGAGTTTTAATGAATCTGTGGTTTATTATGTTGGTTGTCCCGTATAATTTGAAGTTATGATGTTTGGCTGCCGGTAGACGAAATGTATTTGTCTATCGGGAAGGTGTGAGTGTTATTATGGAGTTTATAATCGGTAGATGATTTTGCTTGTCTACCGACGAAGAAGAATGTTAGGTATGTGTTAGTATTCGGTAGATGAAGGTACTTGGTCTATCGTCAGAGATGTGTTATTTGAAGTGTAGAAATTGGCAGGATTATTGTGATGGAGTCGGGTAGTCTGTCTCCGGAGGAACGTCATCGAAGAGGAAAAAGTATTTGTTTCCGGCTGACGTCTCAGCATACGTATGCGCTAGAGATCGGCATGTGTAGTAGGTCAATACCGGAAGATTGAATGTCATTCCGCCTTACCCATAAGATGTATTGCCACGTCATCGGTCAGATGATTTGAGTTAAATCACCGAAAGATGTATGGCCCGTCTCGGCAGATGATGTGAGATAATCTACTCTGAAGATGTAGTATAATGCCATCGGGCATATGTTGTGTTTGCCATCGCAGATGGAGTGCCTTGTCATCGGTAAGATAAGTCATCTTTTTGTCGTTTTTCTGCGGATATTTAATTGGTCAGCGTGTGCACGGACCCGCGACAGATGCAATATGTGTGCTGCCAATAGATGTCTAATGACATGTGAAATGCACTGCAGGCCGTAGAACAACTGATGTTTTGGTTCGTTTATAGCGACCGGCAGGAGTGGACGTTAATGTGGTTGTTCAGCGAACTTAAGTTAAGTGAATAGATTTGATATTATATAAAAAATATATACACCTATACAGAGTCTAAAGTACGGATAAGTTTAAAGGAAAGTCATGACACGTGATGATCCTCCTAGGGTCGTTACACAGAGTAGGTTGTAATCTTGTGTATGTTGTGGGCTATGGTGTAGTTTGAGTCCTGTCAGCTGTGGGTGGGTCATTTTTGTGTAGTATTGTGAGTCCTTTGCCGGTTATGAGTTTAGTGGTACGTAATGTTATGATTCATTGTGCAGGTTATTAGTTAGTGGTACGTAGTTATGAGTCTGACCAGATTATAGCTTTGGTACGTACTTATAGTCTTGCTCTGATTATGATTCTATTATAAAATATGGAATGAGTGATTTTTACTAAGTCTCCGCTTATAGTTTTAAGAATCTTTGGTTTATTCTTCGTTGGTTCCGGTATTAAGTTTGCAGTTATGATTTTTTTGCTGCCGGTAGAAACCGAAATGTAAATTTGTTCTCATCGGAAGGGGTAGAGTGTATTATGGAGTTTAGAAATCTCGGTAGAATGAAGTTTGCTTGTCTACCGGAAGAAGAAGATGTTAGGTTAATGTTTAGTAGTGCGGTAGATGAAGGACTGTGTCTATCGGCAGGAGATGTGTTATTTTGAAGTGTAGACGCGCAGAGGCTTGTTATGGGGTCGGGTAGTCTGCTCCGGAGACGCATCGGAAGATGACAAGTTTTGTCTTCCGGCTGACGTCAATCGTTGGCAGACGATATCCTAGAGACTCGGCATGTGTAGTAGGTCCAAGATACCGGAAGATGGAAAAATGTCATTCCGCCTTACCAGAAGAATGTCGTGCCACGGTCATCGGCATAGGAGGTAAACAAAAAAAAATGAAAGATTGATCTAACCAGAAGATGTAGTGCCACTTCATCGGCAGATGATGTGAGTTAATCTACATAGATGTAGTGCCACTTCATCGGCAGATGATGTGAGTTAATCTATCGGAAGATGTAGTTAAATGCCCTCGTCAGATGTTTGTGGTGTTGCCATCGCAGATTGAGTGCTTGTCATCCGATGCTTAAGAGTCAGTCTTTTGTCCTTTTTGTTTTTAATTGAGTGATGATTTAATTGGTCACTCTTGATGCACGTGACCATCTGCGTCCAATATGTGTGCCTGCCAAGATTTCTCTGAATCATGTGAAATGCACGTGCATGCCTGTAGAACAACTGGAAATGTTTGTCGTTAAAGCGACCGGCAGGATGGAAAGTTAAATGTGTTGTCCGCGAACTTAAGTTAAGTTAGAATGAGATTTGTATATCTCTATACAAAATATATACACCGATTCAGAGGTAAAGACGGATAAGTTTAAAGGAAATTCATGACACTGCTGATCCTCCTCGTGTCGTAATACAATTATGGTACCATCAAAGCTAACCGTTCTAATCGGTTCTGTAGACTGTTGCCTTCCACACAGATTGCCACCTGAGTACTCTCCAACAACTGTAAAGGTTTACGATTCTAGTGATGTCATTATGTTAGATGTGTTTCTATTATTGTTTAGGAATCTCAAGATGGTAAGAGGGCACCAGAGGGAAGACAACGTGGATAGTACCACGGTGCTCAGCTATAGCATTAGTTTCGCCCATCCCGACAAACTAGCATCACTAGTGATTACTATCGAAAGCTTGGGAACCATCTCTATGTAACTCATGATCATGGGGGTGAGCGCTTCCCAGGGGCTCAGACCCCACCGACATTCATTGCAAGTTTCTGACCCTATTTATGCTGAGGAATGGATCCGAAAGTAGAGGACATGTTAAGTCTGGCGAAGTTGATGAAGGAGAAGAGTCACCTATGCTTTCTATCAGTTGAGCTGAAGCAATGCATTGGTGGGATTCGCTTCGAGCACTGTTAATGCAGAGACTATGGAAACCTTTGGGATATGTTTAAGGACTGCTTCTTTGACAAGTACTTCAATAGGCACCTTAGTCCAGCAGAAGAAAAATTCATGACCCTGAGCCCGCGCAAACTTGCTTCTGTGACGGCTTATATATGCAATTCGATGCTTTGTCACGGTTTGCTCCCCGCTGGTTGAGAATGATGAAGACAAGATTACCAATTTGTTCAAGGACTGAAGCCTAGTTTGTATGTGGAGTAGTTACGAACGTCTGGGATACACAATATAACCTTATGGCGACGTGACGGCTAAGGCCCTGGAATTGGAGGAGGCTGAGATGACAGCTTATCACAGCAGTGAACACCAAGGAAGTTCACTAAGGCTAACTCAACCACCACCGACTGCAACACAGGGATGGCAACCCCACAGAACAAAACCAGCAACAACAACAGCAGGTGTCAGAGATACCTTCAAATCCAAGTGATTACCAAGGAGATGGAAGCGACCTTCGGCTCCCCTATGTTCCAACTGGCAGAAGAATCACCATTGATGCAAGCTGCACCTCTGGCCGTTGCTATAGATGCGACAAGGTTGACAAATAGCCCAGACGGCCCGATGCCATCAACCCGAATCGATTAGAGTTTGCACCAAGAGTCTATGCTATGATGGAGGATGAAGATGTTGAACCACCACGTTTCATATCAGGTACCATTATGGTTTGTGGTTTTTCTGCATTAACACTGATTGATGACGGGAGCCCACACTCAGTCATAGCAACACCTGTTTGTGTGTAAACATAAGTTAGAACTTTCGCCAGTTGATAAACCGTATAGAGTTATGTTACCATCAGGGAAGTCTTACATTCTGAGCAAATGTTGAAGGGTGATGTTTTGTCCTTAGGAGATAAGGAGCTATATGTAGGAACTATATGATTGACATGAAAGGATATGGACATTATTTTCGGAATGATTGTTATATTTAGGCATTATGCCACGATTAGTTGTAGGTCTGCCTAGTTGATTTCCGACCCCCAAATGGAGATCGGTATATACCTTCCAAGCTATCCAAAGATGGTAAGATACCATCATATCCTTACTAGTGACTCAACGGTACTGAAGAGTGGTTGCTTGAGTTACCTCTTAACTAATGGATGTCCCGAAGTACGAATAAAGTGGAATTACAAGGTATTCCTACCGTACGAAGTTTCCTGAAGTGCTTCTTGTACACTTACCGGGACTACCACCCGATAGAGAGATAGAATTTGTGATTGATACATACCGCGGGCATGTACCTGTGTCTAAGAACCCTTATCGAATGGCACCTGTTGAGTTGAAAGAATTAAAGTCCCACGACGGAATTAGTTGACAAGGGGGGGAAAATTTTTTATTTACGTTCAGTATTCTCCCTGTGGCGCACCTGTCCTTTTCGTTAAGAAGAAAGATGGTTCTCTTAGAATGTGTATAGACTACAGAGAACTAAATAAGCTGACAGTCAAAGCATAAATATCCTTACCCTGATTGAGGACTGTTTGACCAACTACAAGGAGCTAAGGTATTCTCAAAGATTGACTTACGTTCGGGTATTACCAACTGAAAGTTAAGGAAGGAGATATACCAAATACACAAACGCCTTCAGAACCCGCTAACGGACACTATGAATTTTCTGTACGTCATTTGGACTGACTACGCGCCTGCAGCTTTCATGGACTTGATGAACCGAGTGTTTCGTGAGTACCTGGATAAGTTTGTAATTGTGTTTATAGATGACATTTTAATATACTCACAGACTGAAACCGACCATGCAGCACCTTTGAGAAAGGATTACAACCTTCAAACAGCAGAGCTTTATGCCAAATTGTCCAAATGTGAATTTTGGCTGGATAAGGTCACTTTTTAGGTCATGTCATTTCTGCTGAGGGCATATCAGTAGATCCAACTAAGGTTCAGGCCGTTAAGGATTGGCCACAGCCAAAGAATGTCAGTGAAGTTCGAAGTTTCCTTGGTCTGGCTGGCTACTATAGAAATTCATTAAGGATTCTCTTATGATAGCTAAACCTTTGACCATTTAATCCAAGAATGGACCGCAAGTACTTTTGGACTGCGAAGCTTGTGACGATGCTTCCAATCATTGAAACAGAAGATGAACGACAGCCTCCTTCCGCGCTATTAACTCTCCCAACTGAGGATGAAAATTTGTGTTTATTGGGACGCATCCAAGATTGGTTTGGAGTTTTGACAGAAGTTAAGTTGTGGCGTATGCCTCTAGGAAGCTAAAAGGTTATGAACAAATTACCCCCACTCATGATTTAGAGCTAGCTGCAGTTGTTTTTGCTTTAAAAATCTGGAGGCACTACTTGTATGGACAACAGTGCGATGTATTTTCTGACCACAGGAGTTTAAAAAATATCTTTTCACCCAAAAGGAATTAAACATGAGACAAAGACGTTGGTTAGAATTTGTTAAGGACTATGACTTTGAAATCAAGTACCACCCGGGTAAGGCTAATGCTGTAGCCGATGCCTTGAGCAGGATGTCAAAGACAATGCAACCCGCAGTGTCAGTTTTGTCCGCACCCTTGAGGACTGAAGTTCAGAAGTTTGAATTGGAACTAGTTCCAGAGTTAGTCACCTTACTAGACACGATGTGGCTCAGTATAAGGACCACACTATCATAGAAAGAATTAGGAGGCACAACAGAAAGATTCAAAGGAAAATAGTAGTATGGTGTGGAAGCAGAAGGATGTCTCCTCGGAGTTCAGTCTTACCAAGGATGGTATTCTGATGTTTAGGAATAGGTGGTATATTCCGGATGATAAGGAATTACGTAAGTCGATTTTGGCCGAGGCTCACTCGTCTTCCTTTTCTGTACATCCTGGTAGTACTAAGATGTATCGAGATTTAAGATTACATTATTGTGGCCGAATATGAAGAGGGATGTTGCCATGTGTGTAGAGTCATGCTTAGTATGTCAGCAAGTTAAAGCAGAGCACCAACGACCAGGAGGTACCCTTCAACCTCTACCTATTCCCGAATGGAAATGGGAACACATAGCTATGGATTTCGTTGTAGGATTACCTAAGTCAACTAAGGGACATGATAGTATTTGGGTAGTGATTGATAGACTGTCGAAATCGGCTCATTTCTTACCTGTCAAGACAACCTACACGATGGATCAACTTGCTAACCTTTATGTCCAAGAAATTATCAGGTTGCATGGGATTCCCGTATCCATAGTCTCTGATCGTGACCCTAGATTCACCTCCCGATTCTGGAAAAGTTTACAAGGTACCTTAGGCACAAAGTTATCATTCAGCACCGCTTTTCACCCGCAGAAGATGGACAATCCGAGAGAACCATTCAGATACTCGAGGATTGTTAAGGGCATGTGTTCTAGACTTTCAGACATCTTGGAGTAGACACCTACCTCTGATTGAGTTTTCTTACAACAACAGTTATCAGTCCACAATTGGTATGGCACCTAGGAAGCTTGGTATGGTAGAAATGCGGTCACCCCTATGTACTGGATGAAGTTGGTGAAGCGAAGCTATTGGGCCCTGAGATTCTACAACAGATGTCAGATAAGTACGGTCATTAGGAAAAGGATGTTAACTGCACAAAGTCGACAGAAGAGTTATGCGGACCAAAGAAGAAGAGATCTTGAGTTTCTGTTGGTGATGAAGTTTTCCTGAAGATTTCACCATTTAGAGGAGTCTTAAGATTTGGTAAGAAGGGAAAGCTTAATCCACGATTCGTTGGACCATTCCCTGTCTTAGCAAGAATTGGCAGTACAGCCTATAGGTTACTTTTGCCTCCATCTTTGGAAAAGGTTCACAATGTCTTTCATGTGTCTATGCTAAGGAAATGCATACGCGATCCGACTCAAGTTGTTAAACCAATGGAAATTGAAGTTGAGCCTAATTTGGTGTATGAAGAGAAACCAGTACAATTTTGGATTCTGCAAGTGAAGACTCTAAGGAATAAGGAAATCTTGTTGGTTAAGGTTTTGTGGAAGAATCATGGTATGAAGAAGCTACATGGGAACTGCAGCAGGATATGTTGGACAAGTATCCAGAACTCTTTGCTTGACCAATTTCGGGGGACGAAAATTTTGTTTAAGGAGGGGTGGATGTAACGCCCGACATTTCGGCCAGGTGATTTTCTGACCATTCTCATTGTTACCCTTTATTTAACCTTTATGATTAAATTTAATGTTGAGGCAAATTCATTACAAGTTGAGTAAAACTAGGTTGAGTGGCAATTTTGTAATAAAGACTGAAGGATTAGGTATAAATAGAAAATGGAAACCTTAAATCTCATTTAAACCTCACTGCAGCCGACATTTCCTCTCAGGCACTCCCTTCTTCTCTGGAACTTTCTTCCTCCCCAGCAACTGGTTTTTCAGCCTCTACTCCGGTAACCCGCATTCTAGGTAAGATTTTGACAATGTAGATGCCGGGTAGTCATTTAGAACTCTGTTTTCAGTTGAACTTGTACTTTCGAGTTCTTCAATGGCTAAGTCAGTTGGTTATCGTTCCTTATCTTCATTTGGTAATGCCACCTTTAAATCGATTCAAGGGCCTTTATATAACGACCCGTTTAATCGATAGCTATATCTAGCTGTTTCGGTTTTGGATTTCAGACTGCACAGAGAACCTTAGCTGCTAGATTCTAGGATGACTTTCGATTAGAACTTTTAGGACTTGATTTTAACTACTATAATGTGGAATGTTTTAGGTGAAGAAGTTGAAGAGAAAGTGATTCAAGTTGCTAAGGATCAGGTAAGTGAATGTACTAAGTTTCCGGCCAATAGGGCCCTACATCAAAGGACTATGTTAGATTTAGTGAACGTTGTCTTCTATATGTTTGATGAAATGTCGATGGATATGGTCATGTTATTCTGATGTTCTCCCCTGTCTTAGTTCGATGATTAAGTGCATTTATGTTATGCATCATGTTTTACTTCTCAAGCATATGAAAATGTTTTGAAATATGTTTTCTCATGAATAAAATAAGAAGATAAAACTTATGCAACGTGGTTAAGTGAGGGTTGGGGGTGGTTCGGCGTATGTCAAGTCCGCAGTAGGACATATGAATACGACCCGCAGTAGGGACCATGATCAAACTCACTGTCGAACCCCCTTTACCGGCACAAATCCTCCCTTAAACCACATAATGTAATGAAGAATATGAATGATGAAAGGAATGATGAATATGAGCATGTCTACGAATGATGATTATGAACAATGAATACGAGATACGATCATGAATGATGATTAAGAACAAGTACGTGAAAAGAAAAGACTTATGAGCATGTTTTTCTCCAAGTTATGCATTCATGAACTCATAATAGTTTGCATTCCTTACTAAGCCTTAGGCTTACAGTTACACCTTACGATGTAGGTGAAGAAATATCAGGTGAGGAATACAAAGTTGAGGATGAAGTTTAAGCTGGTTGCTGGAAGGTGCTCAGGGTGGAAAGTCTGTGGCTGGATGGCGATTATGACCCTCTGGTTTTACTCTTAAGGTTTTAATGATAACTATGAACATAAAAGTTTAAGTAGGATAATGTTACTTATGATTATGGAGCTTGAACTTGTCTAGCTTGAATACTGATTATGAGTATATTATAAGAATATGGAATGAGTGATTTTAACTAAGTCTTCCGCTGTATGAGTTTTAATGAATCTGTGGTTTATTCTGTTGGTGTCCCGGTATTAAGTTTGAAGTTATGATGTTTGTGCTGCCGGTAGACGAAATGTATTTGTCTATCGGAAGGTGTGAGTGTTATTATGGAGTTTAGAAATCGGTAGATGAAGTTTGCTTGTCTACCGGAAGAAGAAGATGTTAGGTTAATGTTTAGTAGTCGGTAGATGAAGGTACTTGTCTATCGGCAGGAGATGTGTTATTTTGAAGTGTAGAAATTGGCAGGAGGATTGTGATGGGACTCGGGCCGGAGGTGATGTGCTCCGCGAATTCCGAGTGGGACTCGGGCCGGAGGTGATGTGCTACGCGAATTCTGAGTGGGACTCGGGCCGGAGGTGATGTGCTACGCGAATTCTGAGTGGGACTCGGGCCGGAGGTGAGGTGCTCCGCGAATTCCGAGTGGGACTCGGGCCGGAGGTGATGTGCTACGCGAATTCTGAGTGGGACTCGGGCCGGAGGTGATGTGCTACGCGAATTCTGAGTGGGACTCGGGCCGGAGGTGATGTGCTACGCGAATTCTGAGTGGGACTCGGGCCGGAGGTGATGTGCTACGCGAATTCTGAGTGGGACTCGGGCCGGAGGTGATGTGCTACGCGAATTCTGAGTGGGACTCGGGCCGGAGGTGATGTGCTACGCGAATTCTGAGTGGGACTCGGGCCGGAGGTGATGTGCTACGCGAATTCTGAGTGGGACTCGGGCCGGAGGTGATGTGCTACGCGAATTCTGAGTGGGACTCGGGCCGGAGGTGATGTGCTACGCGAATTCTGAGTGGGACTCGGGCCGGAGGTGATGTGCTACGCGAATTCTGAGTGGGACTCGGGCCGGAGGTGATGTGCTACGCGAATTCTGAGTGGGACTCGGGCCGGAGGTGATGTGCTACGCGAATTCTGAGTGGGACTCGGGCCGGAGGTGAGGTGCTCCGCGAATTCCGAGTGGGACTCGGGCCGGAGGTGATGTGCTACGCGAATTCTGAGTGGGACTCGGGCCGGAGGTGATGTGCTACGCGAATTCTGAGTGGGACTCGGGCCGGAGGTGATGTGCTACGCGAATTCTGAGTGGGACTCGGGCCGGAGGTGAGGTGCTCCGCGAATTCCGAGTGGGACTCGGGCCGGAGGTGATGTGCTACGCGAATTCTGAGTGGGACTCGGGCCGGAGGTGAGGTGCTCCGCGAATTCCGAGTGGGACTCGGGCCGGAGGTGATGTGCTACGCGAATTCTGAGTGGGACTCGGGCCGGAGGTGATGTGCTACGCGAATTCTGAGTGGGACTCGGGCCGGAGGTGATGTGCTACGCGAATTCTGAGTGGGACTCGGGCCGGAGGTGATGTGCTACGCGAATTCTGAGTGGGACTCGGGCCGGAGGTGATGTGCTACGCGAATTCTGAGTGGGACTCGGGCCGGAGGTGATGTGCTCCGCGAATTCCGAGTGAGACTCGGGCCGGAGGTGATGTGCTACGCGAATTCTGAGTGGGACTCGGGCCGGAGGTGATGTGCTACGCGAATTCTGAGTGGGACTCGGGCCGGAGGTGATGTGCTACGCGAATTCTGAGTGGGACTCGGGCCGGAGGTGATGTGCTACGCGAATTCTGAGTGGGACTCGGGCCGGAGGTGAGGTGCTCCGCGAATTCCGAGTGGGACTCGGGCCGGAGGTGATGTGCTACGCGAATTCTGAGTGGGACTCGGGCCGGAGGTGATGTGCTACGCGAATTCTGAGTGGGACTCGGGCCGGAGGTGATGTGCTACGCGAATTCTGAGTGGGACTCGGGCCGGAGGTGATGTGCTACGCGAATTCTGAGTGGGACTCGGGCCGGAGGTGATGTGCTACGCGAATTCTGAGTGGGACTCGGGCCGGAGGTGATGTGCTACGCGAATTCTGAGTGGGACTCGGGCCGGAGGTGATGTGCTACGCGAATTCTGAGTGGGACTCGGGCCGGAGGTGATGTGCTACGCGAATTCTGAGTGGGACTCGGGCCGGAGGTGATGTGCTACGCGAATTCTGAGTGGGACTCGGGCCGGAGGTGATGTGCTACGCGAATTCTGAGTGGGACTCGGGCCGGAGGTGATGTGCTACGCGAATTCTGAGTGGGACTCGGGCCGGAGGTGATGTGCTACGCGAATTCTGAGTGGGACTCGGGCCGGAGGTGAGGTGCTCCGCGAATTCCGAGTGGGACTCGGGCCGGAGGTGATGTGCTACGCGAATTCTGAGTGGGACTCGGGCCGGAGGTGATGTGCTCCGCGAATTCCGAGTGGGACTCGGGCCGGAGGTGATGTGCTACGCGAATTCTGAGTGGGACTCGGGCCGGAGGTGATGTGCTACGCGAATTCTGAGTGGGACTCGGGCCGGAGGTGATGTGCTACGCGAATTCTGAGTGGGACTCGGGCCGGAGGTGAGGTGCTCCGCGAATTCCGAGTGAGACTCGGGCCGGAGGTGATGTGCTCCGCGAATTCCGAGTGAGACTCGGGCCGGAGGTGATGTGCTACGCGAATTCTGAGTGGGACTCGGGCCGGAGGTGATGTGCTACGCGAATTCTGAGTGGGACTCGGGCCGGAGGTGAGGTGCTCCGCGAATTCCGAGTGGGACTCGGGCCGGAGGTGATGTGCTACGCGAATTCTGAGTGGGACTCGGGCCGGAGGTGAGGTGCTCCGCGAATTCCGAGTGGGACTCGGGCCGGAGGTGATGTGCTACGCGAATTGTGAGTCCTGTGTAGGTTGTGAGTCCTGTGTAGGTTGTGAGTCCTGTGTAGGTTGTGAGTCCTGTGTAGGTTGTGAGTCCTGTGTAGGTTGTGAGTCCTGTGTAGGTTGTGAGTCCTGTGTAGGTTGTGAGTCCTGTGTAGGTTGTGAGTCCTGTGTAGGTTGTGAGTCCTGTGTAGGTTGTGAGTCCTGTGTAGGTTGTGAGTCCTGTGTAGGTTGTGAGTCCTGTGTAGGTTGTGAGTCCTGTGTAGGTTGTGAGTCCTGTGTAGGTTGTGAGTCCTGTGTAGGTTGTGAGTCCTGTGTAGGTTGTGAGTCCTGTGTAGGTTGTGAGTCCTGTGTAGGTTGTGAGTCCTGTGTAGGTTGTGAGTCCTGTGTAGGTTGTGAGTCCTGTGTAGGTTGTGAGTCCTGTGTAGGTTGTGAGTCCTGTGTAGGTTGTGAGTCCTGTGTAGGTTGTGAGTCCTGTGTAGGTTGTGAGTCCTGTGTAGGTTGTGAGTCCTGTGTAGGTTGTGAGTCCTGTGTAGGTTGTGAGTCCTGTGTAGGTTGTGAGTCCTGTGTAGGTTGTGAGTCCTGTGTAGGTTGTGAGTCCTGTGTAGGTTGTGAGTCCTGTGTAGGTTGTGAGTCCTGTGTAGGTTGTGAGTCCTGTGTAGGTTGTGAGTCCTGTGTAGGTTGTGAGTCCTGTGTAGGTTGTGAGTCCTGTGTAGGTTGTGAGTCCTGTGTAGGTTGTGAGTCCTGTGTAGGTTGTGAGTCCTGTGTAGGTTGTGAGTCCTGTGTAGGTTGTGAGTCCTGTGTAGGTTGTGAGTCCTGTGTAGGTTGTGAGTCCTGTGTAGGTTGTGAGTCCTGTGTAGGTTGTGAGTCCTGTGTAGGTTGTGAGTCCTGTGTAGGTTGTGAGTCCTGTGTAGGTTGTGAGTCCTGTGTAGGTTGTGAGTCCTGTGTAGGTTGTGAGTCCTGTGTAGGTTGTGAGTCCTGTGTAGGTTGTGAGTCCTGTGTAGGTTGTGAGTCCTGTGTAGGTTGTGAGTCCTGTGTAGGTTGTGAGTCCTGTGTAGGTTGTGAGTCCTGTGTAGGTTGTGAGTCCTGTGTAGGTTGTGAGTCCTGTGTAGGTTGTGAGTCCTGTGTAGGTTGTGAGTCCTGTGTAGGTTGTGAGTCCTGTGTAGGTTGTGAGTCCTGTGTAGGTTGTGAGTCCTGTGTAGGTTGTGAGTCCTGTGTAGGTTGTGAGTCCTGTGTAGGTTGTGAGTCCTGTGTAGGTTGTGAGTCCTGTGTAGGTTGTGAGTCCTGTGTAGGTTGTGAGTCCTGTGTAGGTTGTGAGTCCTGTGTAGGTTGTGAGTCCTGTGTAGGTTGTGAGTCCTGTGTAGGTTGTGAGTCCTGTGTAGGTTGTGAGTCCTGTGTAGGTTGTGAGTCCTGTGTAGGTTGTGAGTCCTGTGTAGGTTGTGAGTCCTGTGTAGGTTGTGAGTCCTGTGTAGGTTGTGAGTCCTGTGTAGGTTGTGAGTCCTGTGTAGGTTGTGAGTCCTGTGTAGGTTGTGAGTCCTGTGTAGGTTGTGAGTCCTGTGTAGGTTGTGAGTCCTGTGTAGGTTGTGAGTCCTGTGTAGGTTGTGAGTCCTGTGTAGGTTGTGAGTCCTGTGTAGGTTGTGAGTCCTGTGTAGGTTGTGAGTCCTGTGTAGGTTGTGAGTCCTGTGTAGGTTGTGAGTCCTGTGTAGGTTGTGAGTCCTGTGTAGGTTGTGAGTCCTGTGTAGGTTGTGAGTCCTGTGTAGGTTGTGAGTCCTGTGTAGGTTGTGAGTCCTGTGTAGGTTGTGAGTCCTGTGTAGGTTGTGAGTCCTGTGTAGGTTGTGAGTCCTGTGTAGGTTGTGAGTCCTGTGTAGGTTGTGAGTCCTGTGTAGGTTGTGAGTCCTGTGTAGGTTGTGAGTCCTGTGTAGGTTGTGAGTCCTGTGTAGGTTGTGAGTCCTGTGTAGGTTGTGAGTCCTGTGTAGGTTGTGAGTCCTGTGTAGGTTGTGAGTCCTGTGTAGGTTGTGAGTCCTGTGTAGGTTGTGAGTCCTGTGTAGGTTGTGAGTCCTGTGTAGGTTGTGAGTCCTGTGTAGGTTGTGAGTCCTGTGTAGGTTGTGAGTCCTGTGTAGGTTGTGAGTCCTGTGTAGGTTGTGAGTCCTGTGTAGGTTGTGAGTCCTGTGTAGGTTGTGAGTCCTGTGTAGGTTGTGAGTCCTGTGTAGGTTGTGAGTCCTGTGTAGGTTGTGAGTCCTGTGTAGGTTGTGAGTCCTGTGTAGGTTGTGAGTCCTGTGTAGGTTGTGAGTCCTGTGTAGGTTGTGAGTCCTGTGTAGGTTGTGAGTCCTGTGTAGGTTGTGAGTCCTGTGTAGGTTGTGAGTCCTGTGTAGGTTGTGAGTCCTGTGTAGGTTGTGAGTCCTGTGTAGGTTGTGAGTCCTGTGTAGGTTGTGAGTCCTGTGTAGGTTGTGAGTCCTGTGTAGGTTGTGAGTCCTGTGTAGGTTGTGAGTCCTGTGTAGGTTGTGAGTCCTGTGTAGGTTGTGAGTCCTGTGTAGGTTGTGAGTCCTGTGTAGGTTGTGAGTCCTGTGTAGGTTGTGAGTCCTGTGTAGGTTGTGAGTCCTGTGTAGGTTGTGAGTCCTGTGTAGGTTGTGAGTCCTGTGTAGGTTGTGAGTCCTGTGTAGGTTGTGAGTCCTGTGTAGGTTGTGAGTCCTGTGTAGGTTGTGAGTCCTGTGTAGGTTGTGAGTCCTGTGTAGGTTGTGAGTCCTGTGTAGGTTGTGAGTCCTGTGTAGGTTGTGAGTCCTGTGTAGGTTGTGAGTCCTGTGTAGGTTGTGAGTCCTGTGTAGGTTGTGAGTCCTGTGTAGGTTGTGAGTCCTGTGTAGGTTGTGAGTCCTGTGTAGGTTGTGAGTCCTGTGTAGGTTGTGAGTCCTGTGTAGGTTGTGAGTCCTGTGTAGGTTGTGAGTCCTGTGTAGGTTGTGAGTCCTGTGTAGGTTGTGAGTCCTGTGTAGGTTGTGAGTCCTGTGTAGGTTGTGAGTCCTGTGTAGGTTGTGAGTCCTGTGTAGGTTGTGAGTCCTGTGTAGGTTGTGAGTCCTGTGTAGGTTGTGAGTCCTGTGTAGGTTGTGAGTCCTGTGTAGGTTGTGAGTCCTGTGTAGGTTGTGAGTCCTGTGTAGGTTGTGAGTCCTGTGTAGGTTGTGAGTCCTGTGTAGGTTGTGAGTCCTGTGTAGGTTGTGAGTCCTGTGTAGGTTGTGAGTCCTGTGTAGGTTGTGAGTCCTGTGTAGGTTGTGAGTCCTGTGTAGGTTGTGAGTCCTGTGTAGGTTGTGAGTCCTGTGTAGGTTGTGAGTCCTGTGTAGGTTGTGAGTCCTGTGTAGGTTGTGAGTCCTGTGTAGGTTGTGAGTCCTGTGTAGGTTGTGAGTCCTGTGTAGGTTGTGAGTCCTGTGTAGGTTGTGAGTCCTGTGTAGGTTGTGAGTCCTGTGTAGGTTGTGAGTCCTGTGTAGGTTGTGAGTCCTGTGTAGGTTGTGAGTCCTGTGTAGGTTGTGAGTCCTGTGTAGGTTGTGAGTCCTGTGTAGGTTGTGAGTCCTGTGTAGGTTGTGAGTCCTGTGTAGGTTGTGAGTCCTGTGTAGGTTGTGAGTCCTGTGTAGGTTGTGAGTCCTGTGTAGGTTGTGAGTCCTGTGTAGGTTGTGAGTCCTGTGTAGGTTGTGAGTCCTGTGTAGGTTGTGAGTCCTGTGTAGGTTGTGAGTCCTGTGTAGGTTGTGAGTCCTGTGTAGGTTGTGAGTCCTGTGTAGGTTGTGAGTCCTGTGTAGGTTGTGAGTCCTGTGTAGGTTGTGAGTCCTGTGTAGGTTGTGAGTCCTGTGTAGGTTGTGAGTCCTGTGTAGGTTGTGAGTCCTGTGTAGGTTGTGAGTCCTGTGTAGGTTGTGAGTCCTGTGTAGGTTGTGAGTCCTGTGTAGGTTGTGAGTCCTGTGTAGGTTGTGAGTCCTGTGTAGGTTGTGAGTCCTGTGTAGGTTGTGAGTCCTGTGTAGGTTGTGAGTCCTGTGTAGGTTGTGAGTCCTGTGTAGGTTGTGAGTCCTGTGTAGGTTGTGAGTCCTGTGTAGGTTGTGAGTCCTGTGTAGGTTGTGAGTCCTGTGTAGGTTGTGAGTCCTGTGTAGGTTGTGAGTCCTGTGTAGGTTGTGAGTCCTGTGTAGGTTGTGAGTCCTGTGTAGGTTGTGAGTCCTGTGTAGGTTGTGAGTCCTGTGTAGGTTGTGAGTCCTGTGTAGGTTGTGAGTCCTGTGTAGGTTGTGAGTCCTGTGTAGGTTGTGAGTCCTGTGTAGGTTGTGAGTCCTGTGTAGGTTGTGAGTCCTGTGTAGGTTGTGAGTCCTGTGTAGGTTGTGAGTCCTGTGTAGGTTGTGAGTCCTGTGTAGGTTGTGAGTCTTGTATACGTGGAGGGTTGGGGGTACGAATGTGGACAAGAAGTTGTCGTTAGTTGGGCATGTTGTGTAGGTTGTGAGTCCTGTGTAGGTTGTGGGATAGTTTTGTGTTGGTTGTGAATCTTGTGTAGGTCGTGGGCTAGTTGTGTGTATATATGAGTCTTGTGCAGGTTATGGGTTAATGATAAATACGTTACTAGTCTCGTACTGGTTGTCGGTTAGTGGCACAAATATTATGAGACCTGTGCAGACGGTGGGTGAGTTGTACGTCAGTTGTGAGTTTTATGCATGTTGTGGGTTGTAGGCACGTTTGTGATGTGATGCGTATGTGGAGTCGTAGTTGGTTGATGCGATGCGGTGAGGTGATGACAATGTGTGTAGAGACCTGCATGTGTTAGGATTGCATAGCCAGTTTTCGTGCTTCACGTTTATTTTTTTTCAGTACTTTACTTGCTAAGCTTTGAGCTTATGGTGTGTTCTGTGGTGTAGGTACTGCTGAGCTGGTGGGTGTGCACCGAGAATCTGACTAGGAGTAGGTGGCAGTTGGTGGCGTGCGACCAGGGCCCCGGTTGATGACAGTGTTAGGGCGACCCGACCCAGGAAGAGCCGTAGCATGGTGTTGATGGGGAGTAGGACCTTTTGTCTTTTGTGTGGGTATTTGTATTTGTGGTATATAGTCATAGTTAAGGGTGATATGTCACCCTATACTGTGGACTTTTTTTTAGTTGGGTCGATAGCATTTTTGTTCTGTTATGATGATTGTTTGGAGATTTCGTAGACTGGATTGTTGTGTAGGAGTATTCTGGATTGGTTGAGATTTGTTTTTGTTTGCAGGTACTTAGCATTTTAGGGGCGCCATTTTCAGGCGTTACTCTGCCAAAATTTTCGGGGAGGATGCCGTGGTGCTTAATGGTTAGGATTAGGAAAATTAGTGAGTCGTTTAGCTCAGAGTAGTCCCTGTAACGAACCGGGAATAGAGGTGGGTTTCCGGGGCGTTACAGTTATGGTATCAGAGCGATGGGGTCGACGTCGTTCAGTGGATTACCTAACACCGACAGCCGCTGCCTGGGAGCTTTTCACCAACTGTAAGTATTTCTTAGAATCCTTGTTTTTATTTATCTATTTACGATAGTGTTAAATGGTTCAGGGATAGAGAGATATGTTGAGAGAGTTTAGAGGACACGGAGCGACAGTTTTCTGAGTCATTCGGTACGTAAATTTTGGGGACAAAATTCTTATTAGGAGAGGTGAATATAATACCCCAGATTTATTTATTTATTGGGTTAATTATTTATTCTTGGGAGTTAGACCGAGGGTGAGGTGAAAGTCAGTTTATATAAATTTAACGGTCGAAGAACGAGATTTAATGGAATTTTTGGAAGGGCAAAATGGTAATGTTAGTTTTATTAACGTTATTATTATTATTATTATTATTTTATTTTATTTTTCTTTTATTTTTTTTTGTTTTAAAAGAAAAGGACATTTTCTTTTAAAACAACTGAATGGCTTCGAGCCATTCAGTTGTTCCTCGCGGGCGAAGAACGGAGCTGAGAAGGGCAGGGAGCTCAGGCGACGATCGACGGAGAAAAACGCCGGAGATTTCGACGCTTTCCGATCAGGCAACGACGACGACTTCAGGGAAGACATTTCTGGCTGCCTCCGCGTGCCAAAATCAACTGGTGAAGCTCTAGGTGACGCGACGTGCCAAACCCAACGAGCTAGGACGCTAGGTAAGTAGTAGTGTGGTTGTAATTGTTTGAGAGTCGCCCAGAAGGGCCTACACCACAGTTGTTTGTATGTTTTGAGTCGTACGTAGGTGGTGAGGTGGTGGGTCGGTTGTGAGTAGGTTGTAGATCTTGTGTAGGTTGTGGGCTAGTTGTGGGTAGGTTGTGAGTCCTGTGCAGGCTGTGGGTCAGTTTTTGTGTAGATTGTGAGTCTTGTGCAGGTTATGAGTTAGTGGCACGTATGTTATGAGTCTTGTGCAGGTTATTAGTTAGTGGTACGTATGTTATGAGTCTTGAGCAGGTTATGAGTTAATGGTACGTACGTTATGAGTCTTGCGCTGGTTATGGGTTAATGGTATGTATGTTATGAGTCTTGTATAGGTTGAGGGTCGTAGGTAGTATTGGGATATGAAGTCGTCGTTAGTGGGCAGTTACCTAGGTTGTGAGTCTTGTGAGGCTTGTAGGATAGCCGTAGTTAAAGTGGTGAGCATTGCGAAGGTTTGTGGGGTTAGTTGTACGGGTTGTGAGCCTTGCTGGGTGTATGAAGTTTGCATGTAGTTGTAAGTCGTGGATGGTTGAGGGTTATTGTAACATACATTGGGAAGTCTTGTGCCGAAAGTTCTCCGCGAATTCCGAGTGAGACTCGGCGTCGTGATGTGTCGCGAATCGGTGGGACTCGGGCCGGACGGAGAGATGTGCTCCCAAATTTCGAGTGGGACTCGGGCCGTAGGTGATGTGCTCCGCGAATTCCGAGTGGGACTCGGGCCGTAGGTGATGTGCTCCGCGAATTCCGAGTGGGACTCGGGCCGTAGGTGATGTGCTCCGCGAATTCCGAGTGGGACTCGGGCCGTAGGTGATGTGCTCCGCGAATTCCGAGTGGGACTCGGGCCGTAGGTGATGTGCTCCGCGAATTCCGAGTGGGACTCGGGCCGTAGGTGATGTGCTCCGCGAATTCCGAGTGGGACTCGGGCCGTAGGTGATGTGCTCCGCGAATTCCGAGTGGGACTCGGGCCGTAGGTGATGTGCTCCGCGAATTCCGAGTGGGACTCGGGCCGTAGGTGATGTGCTCCGCGAATTCCGAGTGGGACTCGGGCCGTAGGTGATGTGCTCCGCGAATTCCGAGTGGGACTCGGGCCGTAGGTGATGTGCTCCGCGAATTCCGAGTGGGACTCGGGCCGTAGGTGATGTGCTCCGCGAATTCCGAGTGGGACTCGGGCCGTAGGTGATGTGCTCCGCGAATTCCGAGTGGGACTCGGGCCGGAGGTGAGGTGCTTCGCGAATTCCGAGTGGGACTCGGGCCGTAGGTGATGTGCTCCGCGAATTCCGAGTGGGACTCGGGCCGTAGGTGATGTGCTCCGCGAATTCCGAGTGGGACTCGGGCCGTAGGTGATGTGCTCCGCGAATTCCGAGTGGGACTCGGGCCGTAGGTGATGTGCTCCGCGAATTCCGAGTGGGACTCGGGCCGTAGGTGATGTGCTCCGCGAATTCCGAGTGGGACTCGGGCCGTAGGTGATGTGCTCCGCGAATTCCGAGTGGGACTCGGGCCGTAGGTGATGTGCTCCGCGAATTCCGAGTGGGACTCGGGCCGTAGGTGATGTGCTCCGCGAATTCCGAGTGGGACTCGGGCCGTAGGTGATGTGCTCCGCGAATTCCGAGTGGGACTCGGGCCGTAGGTGATGTGCTCCGCGAATTCCGAGTGGGACTCGGGCCGTAGGTGATGTGCTCCGCGAATTCCGAGTGGGACTCGGGCCGGAGGTGAGGTGCTTCGCGAATTCCGAGTGGGACTCGGGCCGTAGGTGATGTGCTCCGCGAATTCCGAGTGGGACTCGGGCCGTAGGTGATGTGCTCCGCGAATTCCGAGTGGGACTCGGGCCGTAGGTGATGTGCTCCGCGAATTCCGAGTGGGACTCGGGCCGTAGGTGATGTGCTCCGCGAATTCCGAGTGGGACTCGGGCCGTAGGTGATGTGCTCCGCGAATTCCGAGTGGGACTCGGGCCGTAGGTGATGTGCTCCACGAATTCCGAGTGGGACTCGGGCCGGAGGTGAGGTGCTTCGCGAATTCCGAGTGGGACTCGGGCCGGAGATGAGGTGATCTGTTAATTCCGAGTGGGACTCGGGCCGGAGGTGATGTGCTCCGCGAATTCTGAGTGGAACTCGGGCCGGAGGTATTCCGAGTGGGACTCGGGCCGGAGGTGAGGTGCCCCGTGAATTCTGAGTGGGACTCCCTTGGTGAGGTGCTCTGCGAATTTTTAGTGGGACTCGGGCCGGAGGTTATGTGCTCCGCGAATTCCGAGTGAGACTCGGGCCGGAGGAGGTAAGCAGGTTGAGGGTCGTAGATACGTATGTGATGGGACAGTCGTACGTATGTGGTGAGCCTTGTGAGGGATGTGAGATAGTTCTACGTAGGTAGTGAGCCTTGTGGGGATTGTGGAACGGTTGAATGTAGGTGGTGAGTCTGGTGGGTTTGTGGGTAAGTTGTGTGTAGGCAGTGAGCTTTGTGGGGGTTGTGGGACGGTTGTATGTAGGCAGTGAGCCTGGTGAGTGTTGTGGGACAGTTGTACGTATGTGGTGAGCCTTGTGAGGGATGTGAGATAGTTGTACATAGGTAGTGAGCATTGTAGGGATCGTGGAACGGTTGTATGTAGGTGGTGAGTCTGGTGGGTTTGTGGGTAAGTTGTGTGTAGGCAGTGAGCTTTGTGAGGGTTGTGGGAGTAGGTAGTGAGCCTTGTGAGGGTTGTGGAACGATTGTATGTAAGTGGTGAGTCTGGTGGGGTTATGGGTAAGTTGTGCGTAGGTGGTGAGTCAGTCGTGCGTAGGTTGTAAGTTTGGTGAGGTTGTGGGTCATGGTATGTAAGTTTTGAGTTTTGCGTACGTGGTGGGTCGTAAGTACGGATGTGAACGAGAAGCTGCCGATAGTTGGTCATAGTGTGTAGGATGTGAGTCTTGTGTGTGATATGGTCATAGGTATGTATGTGTATGTGTAGTCATTGTTAGTTGTATGTTGTGAGTCTTGCATACGTGGAGGGTTGGGGGTACGAATGTGGACAAGAAGTTGTTGTTAGTTGGGCATGTTGTGTAGGTTGTGAGTCCTGTGTAGGTTGTGGGATAGTTTTGTGTTGGTTGTGAATCTTGTGTAGGTTGTAGGCTAGTTGTGTGTATGTATGAGTCTTGTGCAGGTTATGGGTTAATGATAAATACGTTACGAGTCTTGTACTGGTTGTCGGTTAGTGGCACGTATATTATGAGCCCTGTGCAGACGGTGGGTGAGTTGTACGTCAGTTGTGAGTTTTATGCATGTTGTGGGTTGTAGGCACGTTTGTGATGTGATGCGTATGTGGAGTCGTAGTTGGTTGATGTGATGCGGTGAGGTGATGACAACGTGTGTAGAGACCTGCATGTGTTAGGATTGCATAGCCAGTTTTCGTGCTTCATGTTTATTTTTTTTCAGCACTTTACTTGCTATGCTTTGAGCTTATGGTGTGTTCTGTGGTGTAGGTACTGCTGAGCTGGTGGGTGTGCACCGAGAATCTGACTAGGAGTAGATGGCAGTTGGTGGCGTGCGACCAGGGCCCCGGTTGATGACAGTGTTAGGGCGACCCAACCCAGGAAGAGCCGTAGCATGGTGTTGATGGGGAGTAGGACCTTTTGTCTTTTGTGGGGGTATTTGTATTTGTGGTATATAGTCATAGTTAAGGGTGATATGTCACCCTATACTGTGGACTTTTTTTTAGTTTGGTCGATAGCATTTTCATTCTGTTATGATGATTGTTTGGAGATTTCGTAGACTGGATTGTTGTGTAGGAGTATTCTGGATTGGTTGAGATTTGTTTTTGTTTGCAGGTACTTAGCATTTTGGGGGCGCCATTTTCAGGCGTTACTCTGCCGAAATTTTCGGGGAGGACGCCGTGGTGCTTAATGGTTAGGATTAGGAAAATTAGTGAGTCGTTTAGCTCAGAGTAGTCCCTGTAACGAACCGGGAATAGAGGTGGGTTTCCGGGGCATTACAAGACACCCAATTATTTGTTTGTAAAGATGATTGTCCACCTTTGCACCATTCTGATCAATTATTATTTTGTAACCATAAACAATTCAAATATGAAAATTTCATTTATCCATATTAAACCTTTCCAACAACTCTTCTACATACGTCCTTTGGAAAAGAAAAATACCATCTAGATTTCTTATCACCTCTATGTCAAGTAAATATTTCAATTTTGCAAGGTTTTTCGTGTCAAACTCATACATTATTGATTAGGGATTTTAATTATTGTATTCAGTCGTGCATATCATGGTTTTCAAAATTCTCATTTAAGTGATATCTCAAACATCCATGACATGTCTTGTGTTATAGCATGCAAGTTTTTATATATAAAAAACTTGCATGCTATAACACAAGGCATGTCATCGATGGTGTGTGTGTGTATTCTTACGCATTTATTTTGTACATGTATTTTACTATTAGTGAAAGCCATTATTTTTTTTTAACTATAGTGCATTAGCAAAAGCAGATAAAGCATATTATTAAAGCAATTTCAAAAGAAAGTGGTGGACCTAAATAGTGCATCCACTAGCTAGCAAAGTCGTCATCCATGACGAATATATTTTGTCTTTTTACTTTAGCTTCTCTATATAAAGAAGCATTGTTTGTATTTTCTCCTTAAGTTTTTTAGAGTTTGTCTTCTCTCTCCTGTAAAAACTCTAGTGTGATTGTGCGCTCTCTACTTGTAAGTTTTTTCTCTGTTTAATAAATTATCATATTTTCATCTTAATTATTGTTGTTATCTTCCTTTGAAAGATCCTCCCCCTCTTTGGTATCAGAGCCTGGTATGACAGGCTAAACAATTGTTAATTCATGGAGTAAATAATGCAAAAGGGTTTTAAGAGTAATCTTTATAATATAATTTGATATTTGTAATAGCCAATACAATAATTTATTTATATCAATACGATAATTTGGTTTTACCAATAAGATGAGTTGATTTCACCAATAAGTCTCTTCTAATTCTTTTCGTGTATATCTACGTCCAATATAAACACTATGATTTGATAAAACTTTGGAATGTATTCTTCGTGGATCACGTCGGGGTTGTTGCCGTTGTACCGTGGAAAGGCTGTTAGGCGTTTATGCCTAATTACGTGTGATTTGAAGAATTATTCAACAGTTTTATGAAATTAGTCTCTCTGAGATAGATTGTGTTTATATGGGTAAGTCGTAGATTTTGCATAGAAAGAATTAGAAGAACAATACGTTGTTATCAATAAATCAATACGGGAAGATCAAAGAAATCAATAAGATGGAAATCTGTTATCAATAAGGTCTATTATATTATTTCAAATTATATTTTAAAGATTAGTTTTAAAAAGGTTTATTTGCTTATTCATGAATGAATTAACTTTTGGAAAATATGAATTTTTCTGAATTATCAAATATATCTACTAAAATTGAACAAATAGTTGAGTTTTCTCAAAAACAACAATTAAACCAATGGACAATCCCTGAAGTCGAATCGAAAGAAATTTATAAAGTATGAAGATTTGAATTCCTTTTCAAAAGTGCTATCAAAACATCTGAACAAACAATCTGTTTAGATACAACAGAAAAAACTATTAAACTTCTATGTTTAAATGATATTCGAAGATATTTACAAAAATATAAGTATATTCATATAGGATTAATTCAAATTGCTTTTAAACCTTTAACTTTACTAGGTTTAAATACTAGTATTCTTGCAAATCTTAGAGATGCAAGAAATCAAAATTGGAAGAATTCCCTTATGGGAGTTATTCAAACGAGTCTTTGTCATGGACCAATATATTTTAATGTTTTTTCCAATTTAAATCTTTTATTGATAGATCCAAATCTGTCATTGACAGATCCAAATCTGTTTGAGGCTGTAACCTTAAACATTCAAACTCATGGTTATGATTTCCTTCCAGGATCAGAAACCATGGCAGTCATCTATAGGATAAATTACAAAGTTATGAATACTTTGTGACCAAATGCTATCCTTAGAGAAATTCCAGGCAAAACAATAGTAATAGAAAGTAATCTATTATCTACAAATGTTGCTATTCCTCGTCTAATTAACTAGGAATAAGTTACTTTTCCTTCAACTTGGACAATTCCACAAGCTATAATTCCTCAACCAATAATTAATAATCAAATTGATCAAATTATTTAAACTGAGGATGGAAATATTGAAATCAAATTTACTCATGAGCTTACTAGGAGAATATCTTTGTCTAGAAGTATGTCATCTAGATCAAGTCTCCCTCCATCTAGAGTTTTGGATCATTCTAGCTCTAGGCATTCTATTTCAGGTAACACAAAATTAGAAACCGATTCTCTAAATATTGAAGAAATACATATTTCAAATCAATAAATTCCTCATGGAATTTATAAACAAAATGCTGAATCACCAACAACATCTGAAATGGCCTTTAATATTTGATTAAATGGATTTTTCTCCAAGATCAGTATCGAGGCAGATTCTAAGTTAGAATTTCAAAATCCTTCAAACCAAAAGTTTAGAGAATGGTTAGCTACAAAATATGACTCTTTTCAATTTAAGTTACTAAAAGCAAGATATTATTCAATTCTTCAAAAAGAACAAAGAATTACTACTTTCCAATAATGGTATTGGAAAGAATACATTGCTTCCAAATATCCTTCTGATATTTATATATTAGAAGAGTATGAAAAATTTCAAATTACTTGGATTTCAAAATCTGGTTCTTCAAAATCGGTACATCCTCCTTTAGAACCAATCAAATTAAGTAATCAAACATCTACAATAGAAGCAATTCCTCTTGTAGATATTTCTCATTCGGATAATAAGAAAGAAAATACTATTGTTAAACAAATTAATTATACAAACATTAATCTTAAAACAGTTGGTAATCAACTTCAAAGAATTGAAAAACAAATTGATAAACTAATAGAAGTAGAGAAAAACAAAAATGAATCTAAAGATTTAGCATCTACCTCTGGAACAAAAGATATAATAATAAGTCAACCTGACTTAAAACCTCCAATATTTTTATCAAATTTTAATTTTAAAAATCTAAAAAAAGATAATGAATTCATGAATGAATTAGTTAAGAGATTAAAATCCCTTAACATTACAACTCTTAGTCAACAACCATCAGATTCAAATAGTGAACAGAGTTTTGTCTCTAATTTAGAACAAATTCAAGAAATGTAAAATTCTTTTTCAAATATAGAAGAATCCTCTTCTCCGGTTCAAAATTTATCCCTCAATAGAGTTAAGTATAAAGATACTCCAGGTGGAGATTTGGTAAGAAGAACTTACTATCCTAGACCTACTCCCCCTGATCTATTATGGTAAGAAAACTTTTTCAAAAGTCAAACAGCCTACTCAGCTAAAACCATTTATGAATGGAATATAGATGGTTTATCTGAATATCAAATTTACGAAGTACTCCATAAAATGATAATGTATTCTAGTGTTTGTAGAGCATCTCAAAACAAAGATACAGATATAGCTGTCTTCATCATTAGTGGCTTCACTGGAAGTCTAAAAGGTTGGTGGGACAACTTTCTATCTCAAAACCAGAAAAATGAAATTTTAAATGCTGTCAAATTAAATAGTCAAACTGCAGAATCTGTTGATTCTACAAGAACTAGGCATACTCAGCAAACCACTTCTCAAATTGAAAATAGTGTTTATACACTAATTCAAGCCATAATCCTTAATTTCGTTGGTTCAATAGAACATCGTCATGAAAGAGGAAATGAGTTATTACAAAATCTTAAATGTGTTTCCTTAACAAATTTTAGATGGTACAAAGATGTCTTTATAACTAAAGTTATGCAAAGAACTGATGCCAATGCTATATATTGGAAATCAAATTTTATTGAAGGTTTACGACCTCAATTTGCTACAAAAAATAAACAAAATGTAACGCCTCGAAAATCCACCCAGATTCCCAGTTCGCTACAGGGACTACTCTGAGCTAAACGACTCACTAATTTCTCTTAATCCTAACCATTAAGCACCACGGCGTCCTCCCCAAAAATTTTGGAGAGTAACGCCTGAAAATGGCGCCCCCAAAATGCTAAGTACCTGCAAACGAATAAATCCCAACCAATCCATAATACTCCTACTCAACTTGTGATGACCCGGATGTGTAAGTATGTGTAGGATGGCTGCACAAACCGGAACCTGGATGGCGGTACATTCGCGCGGGCGAACCGAAAGGTCACGGGTCGTAAAAAGGGGTCACAATCCCACATCGCTTGGGGAAGTATGTGGAAATGAAACATATGTAAAGAGACCCTCCCAAGATAGCAATACGCGTTTTGGAGCACAATTGACAACGGATCCCATAAGAACTCCGAAGTTAAAAGTACTTCGGTGAGAGTAGTACCAGGTTGGGTGACCGACTAGGAAGTCCTCGACAAACAAAGCCGTGAGGGGAGGATATTGGGCTACGGCCCAATCTCCAGAGCGGACAATATCTTGTTAGGAAAAGAGGTCGTTACAAATGGTATCAGAGCATGTACCCAACCAGAAATGTGGCCAACGAGGACGTTGGGCCCCCGAGGGGAGGCGATTGTGATGACCCGGATGTGTAAGTATGTGTACGATGGCTGCACGAACCGGAACCCAGATGGTAGTACATCCGCGCAGGCGAATCGGAAGGCAATCCCACATCGCTTGGGGAAGTATGTGTCAATGAAATATATGTAAAGAGACCCTCCCAAGATAGCAAGATGCGTTTTGGAGCACAATTGACAACGGATCCCATAAGAACTCCGAAGTTAAAAGTGCTTCGGCGAGAGTAGTACCAGGTTGGGTGACCGACTAGGAAGTCCTCGGCAAATAAAGCCATGAGGGGAGGATATTGGGCTACGGCCCAATCCCCAGAGCAGACAATATCTTGCTGGGAAAAGGTGTCGTTACACAACTATCCAGCATACGAAATCTCCAAATAGCAGTAAAGAGGGAAACTAAAATACTAACATCCCTAAGTGAATAAAATTCACAGTATAGGGCGATATATCACCCTTAACTATGACTATATACAACAAATACAAATACCCCCACAAAAGACAAAAAGTCCTACTCCTTATCGACACCATGCTACGGCTCCTCCTGGGTCGGGTCGCCCTAACACTGTCATCAATCGGGGCCCTGGTCACACGCCACCAACTGCCACCTACTCCTAGTCAGACTCTCGGTACACACCCACCAGCTCAGCAGTACCTACACCACAGAACACACTGTAAGCTCAAAGCTTAGCAAGTAAAGTGCTGAAAAATAAACGTGAAGCATGAAAACTGGTTATGCAATCCTAACACATGCAGGTCTCTACACACGTTGTCATCTTCTCAACGCATCGTATCTCACCGAGGTTTGGAATGTAACATAATCGGGCAGTCAGTCCGTACACTGCACTGTTTACCAGCACGTCACCGCCATCCCGGTTCTTCCAGGGACGGGGTCCATAAGTCACACCCAAAACCCCGCTGTCTCGACTCAAAATGTAACCGCCCGAAACAGTCGATTGATACACTGTGCTGCCATCGGCACGTCGCCACCGCTCCAACTCGTCCCAGATGCGGGGCCCACAAGTTATATTTTAGCTACTGTCTCTACTCGAAGTGCAACCGCCTGGGGCAGTCGGTCGATACACCGCGCTGCCATCGGCACGTCGCCACCGCTCCAGCTCGTCCCGGAAGCAGGGCCAACAGTCACACTCCAGCCCACTGTCGCCTGTCCACACCGTACCTCACATCCACTACTCTCCCTCCGTGCTTAATAAACGTGCTCAAAACATTTTGCGTAGCTTTTAAAACATGATGCATGATGACCATGATCTACTAATTTCGACTCCACATACACATCATAATCAACTAACTACGACTCCACATACGCATCACATCCTAAATGTGCTACAACCCATAACGTGCACAAAACTCACACTGACGTACAACTGACCCACAGCCTGCGCCAGACTCACAACTGACACACAACCCCGATACACCGCGCTGCCATCGGCACGTCGCCACCGCTCCAGCTCGTCCCGGAAGCAGGGCCAACAGTCACACTCCAGCCCACTGTCGCCTGTCCACACCGTACCTCACATCCACTACTCTCCCTCCGTGCTTAATAAACGTGCTCAAAACATTTTGCGTAGCTTTTAAAACATGATGCATGATGACCATGATCTACTAATTTCGACTCCACATACACATCATAATCAACTAACTACGACTCCACATACGCATCACATCCTAAATGTGCCTACAACCCATAACGTGCACAAAACTCACAACTGACGTACAACTGACCCACAGCCTGCGCCAGACTCACAACTGACACACAACTGACCAACAACCTACACGATACTCACAACCTACGTACAACTCACCCACAGAATGCACAAGACTCACAACCTACACAAAACTGGCCCACAGCCTGCACAGGACTCACAACCTAAACAAAACTGGCCCACAGCCTGCACAGGACTCACAACCTACCCACAACTAGTCCACAACCTACACAAAACTGGCCCACAGCCTGCACAGGACTCACAACCTACACAAAACTGGCCCACAGCCTGCACAGGACTCACAACCTAAACAAAACTGGCCCACAGCCTGCACAGGACTCACAACCTACCACAACTAGTCCACAACCTACACAAAACTGGCCCACAGCCTGCACAAGACTCACAACCTACACAAAACTGGCCCACAGCCTGCACAGGACTCACAACCTACCACAACTAGTCCACAACCTACACAAAACTGGCCCACAGCCTGCACAGGACTCACAACCTCACAACCTACGTACAACTCACCCATGGCCTGCACAAGACTCACAATATATCACTAACAACGACTTCACATCCACATCACTTCACGCACGTACCTACGACTCCAAACCTGCATTCCATGCCCAACTAACGCGACTTCACCTCCACATCACATCACCCACGTACTTACGACTCACAACCTGCATACTATGACCAATTAATGCGACTTCACCTCCACATCACATCATAAACGTACCTACGACTCACAACCTGCATACCATGACCAACTAACGATGACTTCACATCCACATCACTTCACACACGTACCTACGACTCACAACCTGCATACCATGACCAACTAACGTGACTTCACCTCCACATCACATCACACACATACCTACGACTCACAACCTGTATACCATGACCAACTAACGATGACTTCAAATCCACATCACTTCACACACGTACCGACGACTCACAACAAGCATACCATGACCAACTAATGCGACTTCACTTCCACATCACATCACACAGGTACCTATGGCCACCACACACGCACATCACATACAGACCACTCACGACATACACATGACTCACAACAAGCAAACAACTGTGGTGTAGGCCCTTCTGGGCGACTCTCAATCATTTACACCTACACTACTACTTACCTGCGTCCTAGTTCGCTGAGGATGCTTGATTCCCTGTCCATCTACGGCTCGACCTACGACAATATTCAAACTTCATTAAAATAAAGCTTACATTCACCATTTTACTCTCAAACTACTATTTCTAGCCTAACCCAGCTAAAGTCTAACTAAACAGGCCACTAATTTGGGTTCGATAAAAACTGACCCAAAACTTCAGACGCGCGTAATTTTTGCGTCGGTTATGAAAATTGAACAATTACAGCGCCCATGTACTCCCCTAACAACCTAGTTTAACCTGCTAAAAAGGAAATTGAAAACAAATGGTCGTAGCTAGGTTAGAAACAGCAAACCAGAATCTGCCCTAAATCGAAAATTCTCCCCCTCTCGATTTTCCATCGATTTTCACCCAATTGCTCACCAATCAACAACATTCACACCTAATTAGAATAATCTAACAAAACCCTAAGGCTTCACACAGGAAAAACCGAAGAACACATATTGGGAGTTCTCTATTTTTTGCTTAAATTGAGCTCCTTATTGCTCGGCGACCATTGCTGGTCCAAGGGTCGGCAAACCCATGCCGAGAACTCCCAAAATCGGCCGGTGATCGAAGCCCACTCTAGCTCGTCACCCTCAGCCTCAAACAGAGCCAAAACAAGGAAAAACTCATGCTTATCTGTCAGTTGGTGCGCGGTGATGGCCGGAACCTATTTGCCAGAGTCGTCTGGCTGGAGAGCGTCGAATCGCTGGTGGTTTATCGCTCGGCTGATCGTCGCTCGTCTCCCTCCCTGCTGTGCTCCGTTCTCTGCCCGCGAGGAAACGAACGAATGGCTTCTTCGTGAAGCCATTCGATTGTTTTAAAAGAAAACTTAAATGTTTTCTTTTAAAACAAAACAAAATAATAAAAAATAATAATAAAAATGACATTTACCATTTTGCCCTCCCATACACTCGACCTCTTCGAAATCTCGTTAAATTTCGTTCTTCGACCGTTAAATTTCTATAAACTGACTCTCACCTCACCCTCAGTTTAACTCCTCTACCGAAACTACCGAGAATAATTAATTAACCCAATTGGTAACCTAACTTAAATTAATTAAATAAACTCAAAAAATCTGGGGTATTACATCCACCCCACCTTATAAGAATTTTGTCCCCAAAATTCACATGCTGAATAACTCTGGAAACTGTTGCTACACGTCCCCCGTCCTCTAGGCTCTACCGACATACTCTCTATCCCTGGACCATTTAACACTATCATAAATAAATAAAACGAGGGTTCTAAGAAATACATACAGTTGGCAAAGCGCTCCCAGGCAGCGGCTGACGGTGTTAGGTAATCCACTGAACGACGTCAACCCAATCGCTCTGATACCATAATTGTAACGCCCCGAAAACCCACCCGGATTCCCAGTTCGCTACAGGGACTACTCTGAGCTAAACGACTCACTAATTTCCCTTAATCCTAACCATTAAGCATCACGGCGTTCTCCCCAAAAATTTCGACAGAGTAACGCCTGAAAATGGTGCCCCCAAAATGCTAAGTACCAGCAAACGAATAAATCCCAACCAATCTAGAATACTCCTACTCAACTATCCAGCATACGAAATCTCCAAATAGCAGTAAAGAGGGAAACTAAAATACTAACATCCCTAAGTGAAGAAAATTCACAGTATATGGCGACATATCACCCTTAACTATGACTATATACAACAAATACAAATACCCCCATAAAAGACAAAAAGTCCTACTCCCTATCAACACCATGCTACGGCTCCTCCAAGGTCGGGTCACCATAACACTGTCATCAACCGCGGCCCTGGTCACACGCCATCAACTGCCACCTACTCCTAGTCAGACTCTCGGTACACACCCACCAGCTCAGTAGTACCTACACCACAGAACACACTGTAAGCTCAAAACTTAGCAAGTAAAGTGCTGAAAAATAAACGTGAAGCATGAAAACTGGTTATGCAATCCTAACACATGCAGGTCTCTACACACGTTGTCATCTTCTCAACGCATCGTATCTCACCGAGGTTTGGAATGTAACATAATCGGGCAGTCAGTCCGTACACTGCACTGTTTACCAGCACGTCACCGCCGTCCCGGTTCCTCCAGGGACGGGGTCCATAAGTCACACCCAAAACCCCCTGTCCTGATTTGAAATGTAACCACCCGAGACAGTTGATCGATACACCGCGCTGCCATCGGCCCGTTGCCACCGCTCCAGCTCGTCCCAGATGCGGGGCCCACAAGTTACATTTCAGTCACTGTCTCGACTCGAAGTGCAACCGCCCGGGGCAGTCAGTCGATACACCGCGCTGCCATCGGCACGTCGCCACCACTCTAGCACGTCCCGAAAGCGAGGGCAACAGTCACACTCCAGCCCACTGTCGCCTGCCACACCATACCTCACATCCACTACTCTCCCTCCGTGCTTAAAAACATACTCAAAACATTTTGCGTAGATTTTAAAACATGATGCATGCTTACCATGATAACCTAATTTTGACTCCACATACGCATCACAATCAACTAACTACGACTCCACATACGCATCACATCACAAATGTGTCAACAACCCATAACGTGCACAAAACTCACACTTGACTGACGTACAACTGACCCACAACCTGCGCCAGACTCACAACCTACACACAACTGACCAACAACCTATACGATACTCACAACCAACGTACAACTCACCCACAGACTGCATAAGACTCATAACATACATACCATTAACCCATAACCTGCACAAGACTCATAACCTACACAAAACTTGCGCACAGCCTGTACAAGAGTCACAACCTACACACAACTAGTCCACAACCTACACAAGACTCACAACCTACACAAAACTAGCCCACAGCCTGCACAGGACTCACAACCTACCCACAGCTAGCCCAATACCTCCACAAGACTCACAACCTACACAAAACTGGCCCACAGCCTGCACAAGACTCAAAACCTACTTACAACTAGTCCACAACCTACACAAGACTCATAACCTACACAAAATTGGCCCACAGCCTGCACATGACTCACAAACTCGCCACAACTAGTCCACAACCTGCACAATACTCACAACCTACGTACAACTCACCCACGGCCTGCACAAGACTCACAATATACCACTAACGATGACTTCACATCCACATCACTTCACGCACGTACCTTTGATTCCCAACCTGCATTCCATGACCAACTAACGCAACTTCACCTCCACCTCACATCACACACTTACCTACGACTCACAACCAGCATACTATGACCAACTAACGCGACTTCACCTCCACATCACATCACAAACGTACCTACGACTCACAACCTGCATACCATAACCAACTAACGATGACTTCACATCCACATCACTTCACACACGTACCTACGACTCACAACCTGCATACCATGACCAACTAACGCGACTTCACCTCCACATCACATCACACACGTACCTACGACACACAACCTGCATACCATGACCAACTAACGATGACTTCATATCCACATCACTTCACACACGTACCTATGACTCACAACCTGCATACCATGACCAACTAACATGACTTCACCTCCACATCACATCACACACGTACCTATGGCCACCATACACACATCACATACAGACCACTCACGACATACACACGACTCACAACAAGCAAACAACTGTGGTGTAGGCCCTTCTGGGCGACTCTCAATCATTTTCACCCACACTACTACTTACCTGGCGTCCTAGCTCGCTGAGGATGCTCGATTCCCTGTCCACCTATGGCTCGACCTACGACAATATTCAAATTTCATTAAAATCAATCTTACATTAACCAATTTACTCTCAAACTACTATTTTTAGCCTAACCCAACTAAAGTCTAACTAAACGGGCCACTAATTTTGGTTAGGTAAAAACCGACCCAAAACTTCAGACGCACGTAACTTTTGCGTCGGTTATCGGAATTGAATGATTCTAGCGGCCACGTACTTCCCTAACAACCTAGTTTAACCTGCTAAAAAGGAAATTCAAAACGAATGGCCGTAGCTAGGTCAGAAATAGCAAACCCAAATCTACCCTAAACCGAAAATTCTCCCCCTATCGATTTTCCATCAATTTTCACCTAATTGCTCACCAATCAACCACCCTCACACCTAATTAGAATAATCTAACAAAACCCTATGTAACACCCGGCATTTTTGGCCGGGAAATTATCCTTCAAATTGTCAAACGGGATTAGGTTTATGTTGATATAATGTATGTTTTGGTGAAATTGTTGGAATGTTTAGTGGAAAACTAAACCAAGGTGTAACCAAAACATCCATTTAGTTAAAAAACCAAACTAATAAATAAGTAAACAAAACCTTTAGTTAGAAATGGATGAAGGGGTAAATTGGGATTGAATTAAGGTTGGTGGGAGGAAGCCGATGGATGAATGCCAAGTGGCAGCTTGTTGAAGAAGCTATGTCTTCTTCCTCCTCTTCCTCTCTTCTCTTCACTCTTACGTGAAGCTCCTCTCTTTTTTCTCTCTTCCAGGCGATTGAAACAAAGTTCCCCACTTTGTTTCTCCTGCATTCTTCTGTTTTCTTCAGTGAAGGTAATTCTCGTCGGTAGTTAACAAGTTTAACTACACTATTTACTTATTTTGAGAAGTTTAGGGTTTATGACCGATTTTACTTGCTATAGGTTCATGAACCACTGTGCTTGTGTGTTCACGCTTGCTACATTCCAGCAAAACAGGTAAGTTCATATGCATAGATTCAGCCCTTAAGGCCCTACATCACGGAGGTACTAGGTTTTCACTTCTGTCGGGGTTGTTTTGGGTAGAAAAGTTAGGGTTATGTCCTGAGATGTCTGTATTTTCTGTTGTCTGTTGTCTTATTTCTATTATCTGCCAGTTTAAGTTCAGGCACCGTTCATGCATACACGTTTTCTCTGAAAGACATGCAAATGTTTTCTGTACACGGTTTTGAAGTTAAGAAAGATAAAATCTGACTGTCTGAAATATATCGGTTAAGTGTGGGACGGGGACTGGCACTGTAACACCCGACATTTCAGCCAGGTGATTTTCTGACTATTTCATTGTCACCCTCTTACTTAACCTTTATGATTTAAAATTTAATGTTAAGACAAATTTATTACAAGTTGAGTAAAACAAGGTTGGGTGGCAGTTTTGTAATTAAAATTTATGGATTAGGTATAAATAGAAAATGGAAACCTTAAACCTCATTTATTGCCACTGTAGCCGACATTCCCTCTCGGCGATTTCTTCCCTCCCAAGTTCTTGCTCCCGGTCACCAGAACTTTCCTTTACCGACGACTGGTTTAAGCTTGCTTTTCCTCTACGACTCCATATCCGAGGTATACTTCGACATTGTGGCTATCTATTAAGTTGTTACCCTGTTCTCCGCTCGGCATTTGAATTTCGGTCTTTATCAATGGTCGTGTGATATTAGAACATTGTGCAAACTGAGTGTGGTAACGTCATTTCCGAATCGATTCTGGTCACTTAGAGTAATCAACTCAGTTTCAATCGATGGTAGAACCTGCCTGCCTATTTTTGGATTTCTGGCAACACGGTGTATCAAACAGAGTATTTAGGAATGACTTTAGCTATTAGAGTCCTAGGACGATTTGTGATTAGAACTATTAGGACCTTTGTTCTAACTACTGTAATGTACATGTTTTAGGTGAAGAAGTTTAAAGGGAAGAAGCTCAGATTGCTAAGGAATCCAGGTAAGTGAATGTATTAAGGTTTCCGGCCACTAGGGCCCTACACCGCAAGGGTACTAGGAAATCATTGAGATGTTAGTCTGTTGACTATGATTAGTTATTACTATGACATGAAGAATCGGAGTAAGAAGATGTTAGGTTACGAGATGTTATGCTTGTCCTTATGATATGACTTCTCTCTATGAACTTTATGTCTATGCACTGTGTCCATGTTATGATTAAGTTGAGAACATGAAAAGCAAATGTAACCAAGATTAAGTGCAGAGCGGGGAAAAGACTATGTTATGTATGACTCGCGAAATCTCCCACTGGTGGAGGCCGAGTTAATGATATGTATGGCTCGCGAATTCTCCCACTGGGGGAGGCCGAGTGATGTATTATGATTGCCGCGATAGGCAAATGATTATGTATGACTGCCGCGATAGGCAAATGACTTTGTACCCCTGTCTTCCTCCCTCGTCTCCTGCCTTAATACATGTCATGTAAATAATGAAAATGAACGTGAATGAAGAAGGGTTTATGAACTTGTGTTCTTTGATTTGTGCACTCATGTATATCTGTCAGTATGCATTCCTTACTAAGCATTAGGCTTATAGTTGAACCTTATGGTGTAGGTGAAGAAGGTTCAGGTGAGGATACTATGTTCAAAGAGGATGCTTAAGGCTGGTTGCTTGTGGAAGCTCAAAATGACAGTGCATGACTGGAAAGGCGATTGATGACCCCTGGTTAATGCTCTTTTGTTTCAGTATAATAAAGGATATAAAAGATTAAGTAGGATGAGATTATTTTATAATGTTGAGCTTTGAGACTGTCTAGTTGATTCACTGAGTTAGGGATTGATTTTATAGACTTATAAATGATCTGTTACTTAAGTCTTCCGCTATATGCATTCTGAATGGGTTGTGGTATTTTTCTGTTGGAAGAAGTCATTGATGGTTTAGTCTATCGGCAGATGCCGAATGTTAGAGTTTGATGGTTTAGTCTTCCGGCTGATGTCATCGGCAGATGCCGAATGTTAGAGGTTGATGGTTTAGTCTTCCGGCTGATGTCATCGGCAGATGCCGAATGTTAGAGTTTGATGGTTTAGTCTTCCGGCTGATGTCATCGGCAGATGCCGAATGTTAGAGTTTGATGGTTTAGTCTTCCGGCTGATGTCATCGGCAGATGCCGAATGTTAGAGGTTGATGGTTTAGTCTTCCGGCTGATGTCATCGGCAGATGCCGAATGTTAGAGGTTGATGGTTTAGTCTTCCGGCTGATGTCATCGGCAGATGCCGAATGTTAGAGGTTGATGGTTTAGTCTTCCGGCTGATGTCATCGGCAGATGCCGAATGTTAGAGTTTGATGGTTTAGTCTTCCGGCTGATGTCATCGGCAGATGCCGAATGTTAGAGTTTGATGGTTTAGTCTTCCGGCTGATGTCATCGGCAGATGCCGAATGTTAGAGGTTGATGGTTTAGTCTTCCGGCTGATGTCATCGGCAGATGCCGAATGTTAGAGTTTGATGGTTTAGTCTTCCGGCTGATGTCATCGGCAGATGCCGAATGTTAGAGGTTGATGGTTTAGTCTTCCGGCTGATGTCATCGGCAGATGCCGAATGTTAGAGGTTGATGGTTTAGTCTTCCGGCTGATGTCATCGGCAGATGCCGAATGTTAGAGGTTGATGGTTTAGTCTTCCGGCTGATGTCATCGGCAGATGCCGAATGTTAGAGGTTGATGGTTTAGTCTTCCGGCTGATGTCATCGGCAGATGCCGAATGTTAGAGTTTGATGGTTTAGTCTTCCGGCTGATGTCATCGGCAGATGCCGAATGTTAGAGTTTGATGGTTTAGTCTTCCGGCTGACGTCATCGGCAGATGCCGAATGTTAGAGGTTGATGGTTTAGTCTTCCGGCTGATGTCATCGGCAGATGCCGAATGTTAGAGGTTGATGGTTTAGTCTTCCGGCTGATAGAGTTTGATGGTTTAGTCTTCCGGCTGATGTCATCGGCAGATGCCGAATGATAGAGTTTGATGGTTTAGTCTTCCGGCTGATGTCATCGGCAGATGCCGAATGTTAGAGTTTGATGGTTTAGTCTTCCGGATGACGTCACCGGTAGATGTAAATGTTTCTTTGTCGACTAGTGACCGGTGGATGTCACTGGATGATGTAGAAGATATTTTAACTGAGCACGCGAGGCCCACGTGCCCACCGGAAGATCTCTTCCATTAGGCGATGTAAGCAAGTCACGCGCGTTGCACGTGACGACCGGACGACTAAATTTCTGAGGGTTGCCAACGCATGCAACCCATGCAAACCCGAGTGGAATCATGTTGAGAGGGTTGGGGACATTTCTTCCCTGCTCGAATTTGTCCAGAAACCGATGACCGAGTCTAGTCGCTCGACTCTGTGAATGTTTGAACCGACGTGGTATAGGAAGTCGAGCACGAAAGGGGTTTGTTTTCCTTAATGGTTCGGCGTCTCTGTTTCCAGTTTAGAAAACAAAATATACGCGACGTAAATGTCTGACGAGAAAAAGTAAGTGAATGCAATAATAGTAAAAGTCAAGCAAACGATTAATGAAAGATAATGATCACGTGACGGCTTCTGGCCGGGGTTGTTACAATTATGGTATCAGAGCAAAACCAGGTTCTAAAACCGATTCTGCAGACTGCCTTCCAGTACTGATTGTCACTTGAGCACACCTCAGCAACTGTAAGTATTTATGGTTTCATGTATGTCATTAAGTTAAGTTATGCCTGTAATGATTTGTCAGGAATCCCAAGATGGTTAGAGGTCAACAGAGAGAGACCAATGAGGATAGCAATGCTATTGCTCAGTTGACTGAGTTGGTCATGCGCCAATCTCACCAGATAGAACGACTGCTGACAGCTAGAGAAGAACAAGGCAACTCCAGTACTAACGCAACTCATGATCATGGGGGTGAACGCTTTCACCGGCTTCGACCCCCGGTGTTTAATGGGTATGTTTCCGATCCTATTCATGCTGAGGAGTGGATTCGAAAGATAGAAGACATGTTTAAGTATGCAAAGGTTGACGAAGGGGATAAGGTCACCTATGCTGTCTTTCATTTGGAGTTAAGTGCAAGGCATTGGTGGGACTCGATCCAGAACACCGCTAATGCCGAAGCTATGACCTGGGGAATGTTCAAGACTGCCTTCTTTGACAAGTACTTCAATAGGACTGTTCGGGCCAACAAGAAGAAGGAGTTCATGAATCTTCGTCAAACTGGCTCTGTGACGGATTATATATGCGAATTTGATGCCTTATCACGGTTTGCTCCCCGTATGATAGAGGATGAGGAAGACAAGATTTATCAGTTTGTTCAAGGACTGAAACCAAGTCTGTACATGAAAGTGAAGACTGCTGGGATACATAATGTACCTTATGGTGAAGTGACGGCCAAGGCCTTGGAGCTGGAGGAGGCAGAAATGACAGCATATCCACTGCGCGAACAGCCAAAGAAACTCATGAAGGACACTCAGCCGCTACCACGTCAGAACAAGGGTTGGCAGCCGCGTCAGAACAGGGGACCACAGCAACAACAGCATGGAATAAAGAGGCCCCTCAATCAGAGTGATGACCAGGGAAAAGGAAAGAGACCTTTGGCACCTCTGTGCCCTACATGTCAGAGGAACCACCCTGGTGAGTGCAAGTTGCTTTCTGGCCGCTGTTTCAGGTGTGACAAGACCGGACACCTAGTCAGAGACTGCCCCATGCCGCCAGACCCGAACCGTGCAAGGGTTGTACCCAGAGTGTATGCGTTGATGGAAGATGAGGGAGCTGTTCAGCATACAGTCATATCAGGTACTATCATGATCTGTGGTTTTGCCGCTTATACACTCATAGATACAGGAGCCACACACTCGTTTATATCAACCTTGTTTGTATGCAAACATAACATAGGACCTTTACCAGCTGAAAGGTCATATAGTGTCGTGTTACCATCAGGGAAGTCCCTACATTCAGAGCAGATTGTTAAGGGTGACGTCGTGTCCTTAGGGGATAAGAATCTCTATGCGGAATTAATTGTCATTGACATAAAAGGGTATGAAGTGATATTAGGGATGGATTGGTTATTTAGACATCATGCCACGATAAGTTGTAGATCTGGAATAGTTGATTTTAGACCCCCAAATGATAACCATTATTCCTTCCAAGCTATTCCTAAAATAAGTAAGATACCAATTATATCCTCACTAGAAATATACCGAATGCTGAGATGTGGATGTGAGAGCTACCTGGCTAGTGTAATAGATGATCGGGTGAAGAATAAAATTGAGCTGCAGGACATTCCTATAGTCCGGGAGTTTCCCGAGACATTCTTAGATGACTTACCGGGTATACCGCCTGAGAGGGAAATAGAATTTGTAATTGATACATACCCTGAGGCATCACCTGTATCCAAGAATCCTTACCGTATGGCACCTGTTGAGTTGAAAGAATTGAAGGTCCAACTGCAGGAATTGGTTGACAAGGGATTTATTCGCCCCAGTAGTTCTCCCTGGGGTGGACCAGTCTTATTTGTAAGGAAGAAAGATGGTTCTCTTAGAATGTGCATAGACTACAGGGAACTAAATAAGTTGACAATCAAGAATAGGTACCCCTTACCTAGGATTGATGATTTGTTTGATCAATTGCAAGGAGCTAAGGTATTTTCAAAGATAGATTTACGATCGGGTTATTACCAACTGAAGGTTAAAGAAGGAGATATACCAAAGACAGCCTTCAGAACCCGCTATGGACATTATGAATTCTTAGTCATGTCGTTTGGATTGACAAACGCCCCTGCAGCTTTCATGGATTTAATGAACCGTGTGTTTCGTGAGTATTTAGATAAGTTTGTGATTGTATTCATAGATGATATCTTGATATACTCCCGAACTGTGGCTGACCATGAAGAACATTTGAAAGTAGTTTTGACGACATTGAAGGAGCATCAACTTTATGCCAAGCTGTCTAAGTGTGAGTTTTGGTTAGATAAGGTTAATTTCCTTGGCCATGTAGTTTCTGCTAATGGCATATCTGTGGACCCGACCAAAATTCAGGCAGTAGAGGATTGACCTCAACCTAAGAATGCCAGCGAAGTCCGCAACTTCCTTGGACTGGCAGGCTATTACAGGAAGTTCATCAAGGGATTTTCTATGATAGCTAAACCCCTGACGAGTTTGACAAAGAAGGACATTAAGTATTCTTGGACTGAAGCCTGTGAAGACAGCTTCCAGACGTTAAAACTGAAGTTAACAACAGCCCCTGTATTGACCCTCCCAACCGAAGAAGGAAAGTTTAGTGTTTACTGCGATGCGTCTAAAGTCGGTTTAGGTTGTGTTCTGATGCAAGAGGGTAAAGTTATAGCGTATGCTTCTAGGCAGCTAAAGAGTTACGAGCAAAATTACCCCACTCATGATCTAGAATTAGCTGCCGTTGTTTTTGCCTTGAAGATTTGGAGACACTATTTATATGGACAGCAATGTGAGGTGTTTTCTGACCATAAAAGTCTAAAGTACCTCTTCACGCAGAAGGAATTGAACATGAGACAGAGACGTTGGTTGGAATTTGTCAAGGATTATGATTTTGAGATCAAGTATCACCCCTGGAAGGCTAACTCTGTAGCTGATGCATTGAGTAGGATGTCAACAACAATGCAGCCCGTGGTTTCAACCATGTCTATACCCTTAAGAACAGAAGTTCAGAAGTTTGACTTGGATATAGTTCCAGAGTTATCAGTCTTGCTCGCTGAGTTATCTATTCAACCATCAATTTTGGAAAAGATCAAGGATGCACAACAGAGGGATTCAGAGGAAAATATCAGCATGATGAACAAGTTGAAAGACACCACCTCCGAGTTCAGTCTCTCCAAGGATGGAATCCTGAAGTTTAGGAATCGGTGGTGCATTCCTAATGATGTGGAGTTGCGTAAGTTGATCTTGGCAGAGGCGCACTCCTCTTCCTTTTCTGTACATCCTGGCTGCACCAAGATGTACCGAGACCTGAAGTTACTGTACTGGTGGCCTAACCTAAAAAAGGATGTTGCTAAGTATGTAGAGTCCTGTTTAGTATGCCAACAAGTCAAAGCCGAGCACCAACGTCCAGGAGGTACTCTTCAGCCGTTGCCTATTCCCGAATGGAAGTGGGAACACATAGCTATGGATTTCGTTGTAGGACTACCTAAGACGACAAAAGGACATGATTGTATTTGGGTTGTGGTGGATAGACTGACGAATACAGCCCATTTCTTACCTGTAAGGACCACCTATGCGATGGACCAATTTGCTGATCTTTATGTTCAGGAAATTATTAGGTTGCATGGAATCCCTGTATCCATTGTCTCTGACCGTGATCCCAGGTTTACCTCTCGATTCTGGAAAAGTTTGCAAGGCACATTAGGTACAAAGTTATCTTTCAGCACAGCTTTTCACCCACAGACCGATGGCCAATCAGAAAGGACGATTCAAATACTCGAAGATATGTTGAGAGCATGTGTACTTGACTTTCAGACAACTTGGAGCAGACAATTACCTCTGGTTGAGTTCTCCTACAATAACAGTTATCAGTCCACCATTGGTATGGCACCATATGAAGCACTGTATGGTAGGAAATGTAGGTCACCTCTTTACTGGGACGAGGTTGGTGAAACGAAACTTCTTGGACCTGATATTCTGCAGCAAATGTCAGATAAGATTGCCACTATTCGAAAAAGAATGATGACTGCACAAAGCCGGCAGAAGTGTTATGCAGATCAAAGGAGAAGGGAACTCGAGTTTTCAGTAGGGGATGAAGTATTCTTAAAGGTGTCACCATTTAAAGGAGTCTTAAGATTTGGCAAGAAGGGAAAACTTAATCCTAGATTTATTGGACCCTTCCCTGTCTTGGCAAAAGTCGGGAGTACAGCTTACAGACTGCAATTGCCTCCATCATTGGATAAAGTTCATAATGTCTTCCATGTGTCAATGTTAAGGAAGTGCATGCGTGATCCGATGCAGGTCATCCAGCCATCGGATATTGGTTTAGAGCCGACACTGGAGTATGAGGAGAAACCGATACAGATATTGGAATATGCGGTCAAGACTCTGAGAAACAAAGAGATCCCATTGGTGAAAGTTTTGTGGACAAATCACGGCATTGAAGAAGCCACATGGGAAGGACAGCAGGAGATGTTGGACAAATATCCTGAGTTGTTTGCTTGAGCAATTTTCGAGGACGAAAATTTTGTTTATGGAGGGGTGGATGTAACACCCGACATTTCGGCCAGGTGATTTTCTGACTATTTCATTGTCACCCTCTTACTTAACCTTTATGATTTAAAATTTAATGTTAAGACAAATTTATTACAAGTTGAGTAAAACAAGGTTGGGTGGCAGTTTTGTAATTAAAATTTATGGATTAGGTATAAATAGAAAATGGAAACCTTAAACCTCATTTATTGCCACTGTAGCCGACATTCCCTCTCGGCGATTTCTTCCCTCCCAAGTTCTTGCTCCCGGTCACCAGAACTTTCCTTTACCGACGACTGGTTTAAGCTTGCTTTTCCTCTACGACTCCATATCCGAGGTATACTTCGACATTGTGGCTATCTATTAAGTTGTTACCCTGTTCTCCTCTCGGCATTTGAATTTCGGTCTTTATCAATGGTCGTGTTATATTAGAACATTGTGCAAACTGAGTGTGGTAACGTCATTTCCAAATCGATTCTGGTCACTTAGAGTAATCAACTCAGTTTCAATCGATGGTAGAACCTGCCTGCCTATTTTTGGATTTCTGGCAACACGGTGTATCAAACAGAGTATTTAGGAATGACTTTAGCTATTAGAGTCCTAGGACGATTTGTGATTAGAACTATTAGGACCTTTGTTCTAACTACTGTAATGTACATGTTTTAGGTGAAGAAGTTTAAAGGGAAGAATCTCGGATTGCTAAGGAATCCAGGTAAGTGAATGTATTAAGGTTTCCGGCCACTAGGGCCCTACACCGCAAGGGTACTAGGAAATCATTGAGATGTTAGTCTGTTGACTATGATTAGTTATTACTATGACATGAAGAATCGGAGTAAGAAGATGTAACACCCGACATTTCGGCCAGGTGAATTTTTCTGACCATTCTCATTGTCACCCTTTTATTTAACCTTTATGATTTAAATTTGATGTTAAGACAAATTTATTACAAGTTGAGTAAAACTAGGTTGGGTGGCAGAATTGTAATTAAGATTGATGGATTAAGTATAAATAGAAAAAGGAAACCTTAAATCTCATTTAAACCTCACTGTAGCCGACACCCCTTCTCTCGGCGATTTCTTCTCTCCCGAGCTCCTGCTCTCTGTTACCGGCGTTCTCCCTCACTGACGACTATTTTCAGCCTGCATTTTCTCTGCAAGTTCGTACCCGAGGTATGCAATAGACAATGTAGCTATCTGTTAGTTTATCAGCTCTGTTTTCAGCTCAGCATCTGAACTTGGAGTTTATCAATGGCCATGCCGTTTTAGAACATTTTAGAATCCGAGAGTAGTAATGTCAACCCGAATAGATTCTGGTCATTTTAAGTAACCTAACTCAGATTTAATCAATAGTAGAACCTCTTTGTTCTATTTTGGATTTCAGATTCTGCACAGAGCTTTAGACTAAGGATTCGGAGATGACTCTAGCTATTAGATTCTAGGATGACCTATGATTAGAACTTTTAGGATTTTATTTAACTACTGTAATGTGAAATGTGTTAGGTGAAGAAGTTGAAGAGAAAGTGATCCAAGTTGCTAAGGAATCCAGGTAAGTGAATGTATTAAGTTTCCGGCCAATAGGGCCCTACATCAAAGGATTAAGTTAGATTTAGTGAACATTGTCTGCTATATGTTTGATGAAATGTCGATGGATATGGTTCTGTTATTCTCATGTACTCCCCTGTCTTAGTTCGATGATTAAGTGCATTTATGTTATGCATCATGTTTTACTTCTCAAGCATATGAAAATGTTTTGAAATATGTTTTCTCATGAATAAGGTAAGAAGATAAAACTTATGCAACGTGGTTAAGTGAGGGTTGGGGGTGGTTCGGCGTATGTCACAGTCCGCAGTAGGACATATGAATACGACCCGCAGTAGGGACCATGACCAAACTCACTGTCGAACCCCCTTTACCGGCACAAATCCTCCCTTGAACCACATAATGTAATGAAGAATATGAATGATGAAAGGAATGATGAATATGAGCATGTCTACGAATGATGATTATGAACAATGAATACGAGATACGATTATGAATGATGATTAAGATAAGTACATGAAAAGAAAAGACTTATGAGCATGTTTTTCTCCAAGTTATGCATTCATGAACTCATAATAGTTTGCATTCCTTACTAAGCCTTAGGCTTACAGTTACACCTTATGATGTAGGTGAAGAAATATCAGGTGAGGAATTCAAAGTTGATGAAAATGTCTAAGCTAGGTTGCTGGAGGGTGTTCAGGGGCAGTTCTGTGGCTGGATGGCAAATGAGTAACCCTGGTTAACGTTTTATGATTTAAGGATGTTTATAAGTTCTGAAGTTTAAGTAGTAATGTTTATGATTATGGAAATCTAAGTATGATGACTTTACTTTCGAATTATTGAGTTCTGAGTTTGTCTGGTATGAGTACTGAATCTGAGGATATTTATGAGGATATGAAATGAATTATTAAGTCTTTCGCTGTATGAGTTCTAGTAAGTTTATGGTTCATTCCGCTTGAGTCCTGGGAAGAGGAAAATGGTTGTCTTCCGGCTGACGTCATCGGAAGAGGAAAATGGTTGTCTTCCGGCTGACGTCATCGGAAGAGGAAAATGGTTGTCTTCCGGCTGACGTCATCGGAAGAGGAAAATGGTTGTCTTCCGGCTGACGTCATCGGAAGAGGAAAATGGTTGTCTTCCGGCTGACGTCATCGGAAGAGGAAAATGGTTGTCTTCCGGCTGACGTCATCGGAAGAGGAAAATGGTTGTCTTCCGGCTGACGTCATCGGAAGAGGAAAATGGTTGTCTTCCGGCTGACGTCATCGGAAGAGGAAAATGGTTGTCTTCCGGCTGACGTCATCGGAAGAGGAAAATGGTTGTCTTCCGGCTGACGTCATCGGAAGAGGAAAATGGTTGTCTTCCGGCTGACGTCATCGGAAGAGGAAAATGGTTGTCTTCCGGCTGACGTCATCGGAAGAGGAAAATGGTTGTCTTCCGGCTGACGTCATCGGAAGAGGAAAATGGTTGTCTTCCGGCTGACGTCATCGGAAGAGGAAAATGGTTGTCTTCCGGCTGACGTCATCGGAAGAGGAAAATGGTTGTCTTCCGGCTGACGTCATCGGAAGAGGAAAATGGTTGTCTTCCGGCTGACGTCATCGGAAGAGGAAAATGGTTGTCTTCCGGCTGACGTCATCGGAAGAGGAAAATGGTTGTCTTCCGGCTGACGTCATCGGAAGAGGAAAATGGTTGTCTTCCGGCTGACGTCATCGGAAGAGGAAAATGGTTGTCTTCCGGCTGACGTCATCGGAAGAGGAAAATGGTTGTCTTCCGGCTGACGTCATCGGAAGAGGAAAATGGTTGTCTTCCGGCTGACGTCATCGGAAGAGGAAAATGGTTGTCTTCCGGCTGACGTCATCGGAAGAGGAAAATGGTTGTCTTCCGGCTGACGTCATCGGAAGAGGAAAATGGTTGTCTTCCGGCTGACGTCATCGGAAGAGGAAAATGGTTGTCTTCCGGCTGACGTCATCGAGAGGGACGCTGGAGGAAAATTGTTGTCTTCGGCTGACGTCATCGGCAGGAGAAGTGTGATAGAAGTTGTATGAGTTTGCCTTCCGGCTGACGTCATCGGAAGGGGAAAAATGGTTGTCTTCCGGCTGACGTCATCGGAAGAGGAGAATTGTTGTCTTCCGGCTGACGTCATCGGCAGGAGAAATGTGATGGAAGTTGTATGGGTTTGCCTTCCGGCTGACGTCATCGGAAGAGGAAAAATGGTTGTCTTCCGGCTGACGTCATCGGAAGAGGAGAATTGTTGTCTTCCGGCTGACGTCATCGGCAGGAGAAATGTGATGGAAGTTGTATGGGTTTGCCTTCCGGCTGACGTCATCGGAAGAGGAAAATGGTTGTCTCCCGGCTGACGTCATCGGAAGAAGAAAACGCTACTTTGTCGTCTAGTGACCGGTAGAGGTAGTGTAATTCTCTACCGGAAGACAAAGATGTTATTTTGTCGCCTAGTGACCGGTATAGGTAGTGTAATTCTCTACCGGAAGAAGTATATCACACGAGTAAATTTAATGAAGCACGAGAGAGTCACGTGTCCACCAGTAGATGTCCCCTACCGGATGAGGTTTTAATGAACACGAGAGCTGCACGTGTTCATCGGTAGATGTCCACCACCGAGCGAGTTTTAATGGGTCACGTGTTAAGCTCATGCTCACCGGAAGATGTGAACTCTAAGCTTGTCGTTTAGCGATTGGCTGAAGTGCTTGCATGGCTCGCCGGCAGATGCTATGCACTTCATTAAAGTTACGTTTTCAAAAAAAAAGAGTACAAAAATGAATTTAAGTTTAAGTAAGGTCAAGAATTTCGTGACGGTCCTCCTCGGGTCGTTACAGAAGATGTTAGGTTACGAGATGTTATGCTTGTCCTTATGATATGACTTCTCTCTATGAACTTTATGTCTATGCACTGTGTCCATGTTATGATTAAGTTGAGAACATGAAAAGCAAATGTAACCAAGATTAAGTGCAGAGCGGGGAAAAGACTATGTTATGTATGACTCGCGAAATCTCCCACTGGTGGAGGCCGAGTTAATGATATGTATGGCTCGCGAATTCTCCCACTGGGGGAGGCCGAGTGATGTATTATGATTGCCGCGATAGGCAAATGATTATGTATGACTGCCGCGATAGGCAAATGACTATGTACCCCTGTCTTCCTCCCTCGTCTCCTGCCTTAATACATGTCATGTAAATAATGAAAATGAACGTGAATGAAGAAGGGTTTATGAACTTGTGTTCTTTGATTTGTGCACTCATGTATATCTGTCAGTATGCATTCCTTACTAAGCATTAGGCTTATAGTTGAACCTTATGGTGTAGGTGAAGAAGGTTCAGGTGAGGATACTATGTTCAAAGAGGATGCTTAAGGCTGGTTGCTGGTGGAAGCTCAAAATGACAGTGCAGGACTGGAAAGGCGATTGATGACCCCTGGTTAATGCTCTTTTGTTTCAGTATAATAAAGGATATAAAAGATTAAGTAGGATGAGATTATTTTATAATGTTGAGCTTTGAGACTGTCTAGTTGATTCACTGAATTAGGGATTGATTTTATAGACTTATAAATGATCTGTTACTTAAGTCTTCCGCTATATGTATTCTGAATGGGTTGTGGTATTTTTCTGTTGGAAGAAGTCATTTGATGGTTTAGTCTTCCGGCTGATGTCATCGGCAGATGCCGAATGTTAGAGGTTGATGGTTTAGTCTTCCAGCTGACGTCATCGGCAGATGCCGAGTGATAGAGTTTGATGGTTTAGTCTTCCGGCTGATGTCATCGGCAGATGCCGAATGATAGAGTTTGATGGTTTAGTCTTCCGGCTGATGTCATCGGCAGATGCCGAATGTTAGAGTTTGATGGTTTAGTCTTCCGGATGACGTCACCGGTAGATGTAAATGTTTCTTTGTCGACTAGTGACCGGTGGATGTCACTGGATGATGTAGAAGATATTTTAACTGAGCACGCGAGGCCCACGTGCCCACCGGAAGATCTCTTCCATTAGGCGATGTAAGCAAGTCACGCGCGTTGCACGTGACGACCGGACGACTAAATTTCTGAGGGTTGCCAACGCATGCAACCCATGCAAACCCGAGTGGAATCATGTTGAGAGGGTTGGGGACATTTCTTCCCTGCTCGAATTTGTCCAGAAACCGATGACCGAGCCTAGTCGCTCGACTCTGTGAATGTTTGAACCGACGTGGTATAGGAAGTCGAGCACGAAAGGGGTTTGTTTTCCTTAATGGTTCGGCGTCTCTGTTTCCAGTTTAGAAAACAAAATATACGCGACGTAAATGTCTGACGAGAAAAAGTAAGTGAATGCAATAATAGTAAAAGTCAAGCAAACGATTAATGAAAGATAATGATCACGTGACGGCTCCTGGCCGGGGTCGTTACAGGCACTCTGTTCTATTCTGATTCTATACTGTTTACTGTTATGTGCCTGATAGTGCACCGTGCCTGATAGTGCACTCCCTATATCGCCAGTTCCCCTATAAGCTCCACTTATACCTCACTGTCACTGGAAGATAAATGTTCTGTACTGTCACTGTATTCCGAAAAGTTCATGCATAACATATGCATCACTGCATTTATTTCTGATATGTTCTTACTGAGCTCTAGGCTCATAGTTGAACTCTCTGATGTAGGTACTGAACCCGTGGATGAGGATTTTGTGCCTCAGACCGACGAATAGGTGGTTGGTGGTTCGAGCTATCGCGGGGTGGTTGTGGCAGTCAGACGCGTTTGGACCTGGGGGTGTGTTTTAAAAGTGTATGTCACATCTGTACAGCTTTTGAGATGTTTAAGATCTGTGTAAATGTTTTTAAAACCTCTGTTATAACAGTTGTATATTTTGAAGTTTTTTTCAAGTTCTGTACAGCTTCTGAGATTTAATAACTGTGTACAGACTCTGTGTTGAGTTTTATGCCTTCTGTCTTTGTGCCTTCTGTTTATAAGTTCTTCTGTTAAATGTTGTCTTTCAATTCTGTCGTCCATACTGCCTCCAGTTTCTGTTGTCTATTTTGCCTTCGGTTTCTGTCTTTTATTTTGGCTAAGTGTTAGTCGTCCACAGTCACTTCTGCCTTCAGTAAAACAGTTGTCATTCTCTTCTGTAAAACAGTCGTCCACGTCCATTATGCCTTCAAAATAATGTTCCATTTTGCCTTTGGGCTCAGTTGTCCACGCCCTCTGTTAAAATAGTCATCCATCCTACCTTCTGTTTTATCGTCCATCCTGCCTTCTGCTTTTCTTAAAAGTCTAAGTTGCCTTTGAAGATAGTCGTCCACGCCTTCTTCAAAACAGTCGTCCATTCTGCCTTCTACCTTTCAACGTCCACTCTGCTTTTCAGTTTCTATCCTTCAGGTTTGCACATATTCGACTAAGTCTAAAAGTCTACTGCTTTTTGTCTTTTAGCGCAAATGTCCATGGTGTAGCACCTGGTTCTATCGAACCAGCCTTTTATTATTAAAGTAATACACTTGACTAGGTAATGAATTAAATAAGGTTATTGAACAACTTGTTAAGGGTATTAGAGTAATTTACAATGTTCAAAAGTTGGGTAACGTATTTAAGGATAAGGGTTGGGTTTATTGCACTGTAGCTGCCACCCCCCCCCCTCTCATACTCTTCTCTTCGGAAACTTTCAGCTCAAGCAGCCGAGCTCTCTAGGCGATTCTCCTCGCTCGGTTCTCCTTCGACTTAGGTAAGTTTCTTTTCCTTATTTCTCTTGTGGTATAGTGGTGAAATGCCTGGAGGATTGCAATGTGAGGATTTTGAGGATGCTGAGATTGAGTGTAGATTCGGGTTTTAGCGATAAGAAGGAATGCTCGGGTAGTAGAGTTTCTAACTAGATTTCTCGAACCACTGTTTGATATTTTGAAAGGTTTAGTGAAGCCTTGATTTATATTCTGCATGAACTTAGGTGAACAGACCTCCGAAGTAGCTAGCAACCAGACAGATTTCCAGGAGCCAGGTAAGTAAAGTATTGCTTGTGCCTTCGGGCCTACATCACAAAACAGTAGGTTTATGTATGCTTGAATGTTTCTATTGTCCATGCATCATGTTTTGTTAAAAGTTACGAAAATGAATTTCATGTAAGGAATGGTAAGGTATGAACTGTATGCGACAGACAAGCTATTAAGGGAACTAATCCACCCCTTAACTTATGAAGGGATTTAGACATTGGGAGAAGTGATCCCACTCCCAAGGGAACCATGGGATCAGATCAAGTGTTAAGGGAATTCATCTGCCCCTTAATTAAGTAGGAGGATGTAGACATTGGGAGAATTGATCCCACTCCCAAGGGAACCATGGGATCAGATCATGTTATGAACGAATGCGTATGCCACTGAGATGAGAAAAAAATAGAAACTGCATATTTAGGAGTTTAAGTTCAGCATTTTACTTCATTCATATACTGCTTTACTTACTTAGCATTAGGCTAATAGATGAGTTTTGTGATGTAGGTGAAGAAGTGTTAGCAGGTGTGTCTCCTGATCGTGTTGAGGAATAGTTGACGTTGGAGGAGTGCATTCAGGCTTCGGCATGGTAACTGATGGGGCGGTTTAGCATGTTGTCTACAGATGTGGAGGTTTAGTGGATAATGATTTAATCGAGTATATGAAGTTTTTAGTAAATGAGATTACAGCTGTTTGACTTTGTTTTCGAGAATTTCTGATTTTCATGTTTTTACTGATTTTGATCAATACAATGACTTGGAGTGTTATGAATGGATTTTGGTAAAATGTTTTAAGTCTGTTAGATAGTCGAAGCTTTCTCGGGTTATAGACAGGTTGTTCAGTCCATTGGTAGGAATTGAATAATTTTTGTATCAGTGGATATGTGTAGAGGTTTATTGCGTTCTGTGGAAGGAAATCGTGTTGATGTCTATCGGAAGAAGGGAGTCTATCGGTAGATGTGGTGTGTCAGTCTGTCGGAAGATGAAAGTCTATCGGCAGATGCCTTAAGGAGTCACGTGAGAAGCACGTGTCGGCAAATGTAGTCTGTTCGATCGGAAGGTGTAGAGTATAAAGTCGTTTAGTAGTGATCGGCAGGTGTAGTCTGAGAGAGTTAAGGGGTTTTGTCGTTTAGCGAATCGGAAGATGTAGAGTAATCTGTTTGTCGTAGTGAATCGGAAGATGTAGTGTATGTTTTAATTCTATCGGAAGGAGTCATATTGTTGTTATCGGAAGATGTCGTGTGTTTATCTATTGAGAGATGAAATTGCGCTGACTTCATCGGCAGATGAAGTTATGTTGACTTCATCGGCAGATGAAGTGGTGTATGAAGTTCTCACGACTTCATCGGCAGATGAAGTTGTGGGTGAAGTCGTGTAGACGTCATCGGCAGAAGCCTTTGGTTTCTACTTCTGCTTCTTCTGTTGACTTTGTCGTCGGCAGATGAATTCGACTTTTGTAATTCCTTGAGTAGTCCATCACTTAAAACCTTAATTCTTTTGACCGGACACTTGAAATATTTCCATTAATCTTTCCAACAATATTTTCACCGCTAGTTTAACCCCATTGTAGTTTTAAATAATTTTTCCGCTGCAAAGTTTTCAAATGTTTTGAACGTTTAGTAAACGTCAAATTTTGTATGTCGAATGAAGTTTTAAATTTATTTGAAATTTCTTAGTCATGGTCAAGTAATGAGTAGCGAACCGGGTTCAGATAACTCGGGGCGTTACACATGGACTTCTGTGTCCACTGTGTTTGTCTTTTAGCTCAAATGTCCACGGACTTCTATGTCCACTGCTTCTGTCTTTTAGTGCAAATGTCCACGGACTTCTGTGTCCACTGCTTCTGTCTTTTAGTGCAAACGTCCACGGACTCCTGCGTCCATTTTACCTCTAACTTCAAACATCCACGAACTTTTGTTGTTTTTTGTTTCCAGTCATCGACTTTTAAATGTCCACAGCTTCGGTTTTTCTACTGTTCCTGCCTTTAAATTTAAACGTCCACGGCCCCCTGTTAGTCGACAGATTTCTGTTCTTTTTTTTTTTAGGTCTTCTCCTGCATGTCTATCGTCCATTCTGAATTCTTTTCTAAAACGTCCAAATTATCCTGTTCTTACCGTTCTCCCTGTATTCTGTCTTCCTGTTTCAATCGTCCATTTCTGTTTTATGACTTCCTGTTTTCACGTCCAAATTATTTCTGTTTACCGTTTCCATTTCTCTCTGCCTCCTGTTTTCTGTTTTATTCCTGCCATTTATTTCTGAAGTCCGACTTCTAATATGTTTTCCAGTTTCATTTCCAGAGAAAGTTTTCTCTCTCCGTAAAGTCTTAAGAGCCGAAATATTAATAGGTTTGCTGTCATCGATTCTGTTTTCTGTTAAAGTTTTAAAAGTAAAGTTAAAAAAAAAATATAGTCCACGTTTTTATAAAATGTCCGGTGTGATGGCTCTCGGACCCCGATCGGGTCTCGGGCTGTCACACCCTAAGGCTTCACACAGGAAAAACAGAAGAACACATTGGGAGTTCTTTGTTTTTCGCTCAAATTGAGCTCCTCACAGCTCGGCGACCATTGCTGGTCCAAGGGTCGGCAAACCCATGCCGAGAACTCCCAAAATCGGCCGTTGATCGGAGCCACTCTAGCTCGTCACCCTCGGCCTCGAACAGAGCCAAAACAGGGAAAAACTCATGCTTACTAGTCGGTTTGTGCACGGAGACGGCTAAAACCTACTCGCCGGAGTCGTCTGGCCTGAGAGCGTCGAATCGCCGGTGGTTTATCGCTCGACCGATCGTCGCTCGTCTCCCTCCCTGCTCTACTCCATTCTCTGCCCGCGAGGAAACAAACGAATGGCTTCTTCGTGAAGCCATTCGATTGTTTTAAAAGAAAACTTAAATGTTTTCTTTTAAAACAAAACAAAATAATAAAAAAAAAACAATAATAAAAATGACATTTACCATTTTGCCCTCCCATACACTCGACCTCTTCAAAATCTCGTTAAATTTCATTCTTCGACCGTTAAATTTCTATAAACTGACTCTCACCTCACCCTCGGTCTAACTCCTCAACCGAAACTCCCGAGAATAATTAATTAACCCAATAGGTAACCTAACTTAAATTAATTAAATTAACCCAAAAAATCTGGAGTATTATATAAAAATTAGTTGATTTAAATCATGGTCAAAGTATTCCTTGGAAAAACTGTACTTACGGTCATCTCATAAGTATTTGTATTCAAGAAGGATTATCTTTGTGTAACGATATGAAGTTACAATATCAAATTAAAAAACAAAATCTTACAGGAAAACAAGAAATAGGTGAATTCTGTCAACAATTTGCCTATGATATCCCTATCAAATATCCTAAAAGACAAAAGGATAAAACAAAACATCATAAATCAGTTCACTACAAAACTTATTCAAAAAACAAAAAAAAAAAGTTAAAAAACAACAAGCTAAAGAATGGAATAATTATCCAACAAAAAATCCTAAAAAACGAAAATTTACTAAAACACCTAAATCTAAAATTAAGTGTTACAAATGTGGTCAACTAGGACATTATGCTAACAAATGTTTTATAATTAAAAAAACTAAATGAATTAGTACAAGATAAAAATTTACAAAATCAAATAGCAAAATTATTTCTAGATTCCTCTGAAGAAGACTTTAGTTTAGAAGAGTCTAATGAACATTATGATGATTTCTCTTCTTCTTCCGAAGAAGATTGTTTAAATCAATGTTGTAATAAAATTCAAAAATTATCTATAAATGTTTTAACAGATGAACAAAAAGAAATAATTCAAGTTTTAGACCAAATTCTTGACTCCTCAATCAGGGTTAAAATAATTGAAACTATAATTCAAAATAATCAACAAAAGGATTATTTTTCAAAAGAACCAGAATCAATTATCAAACCAAAATATTATAGTATGAATGAAGTCTTTGATAGGATTGATAAAATTCAAAAAATCACTCTAGTAACTTTTCAAGATTTGAATAGAGAAGTCAATGATCTCAAATATGAATCAAAACACCTTCGAAATAATCAACTTATTTCTGAAGAAAAATTGCAAAATTAGAAGAACATATTTTTTCAAAACAAGAAATTCCTTATTCAAAATCAGAGATAATTCAAGAATTGGAATCTCTAAATAATATTAATCAAATATTATTTCAAAAATGGTTTATTGAAATATCTCTAATCATAAACCAAGAATATAAAATTTTTAATATCATTGCCCTAGTTGATAGTGGTGCTGATATTAATTGTATCCAAGAAGGTTTTATTCCAACAAAATACTTTGAAAAAACCACTCAAACCTTAACTGTCGCTGGTGGTAGTAAACTAAAAGTTAATTACAAATTATCTAAAGTTACTATCTGTAATGATAGAACATGTTTATCAACAACTTTTTTATTAGTCAAAAATCTAAATCACAAAATTATTTTAGGCACTCCTTTTCTAAATCAAATTATGCCTATCACCATGATTAATGAACATGGCATACATGCTACTATTCACAATCAAAAAGTTATTTTTCCTTTTATTTCAAACCCTGAATTTAAGATTTTAAATGAAATCAAATTTTTTATCAAAATAAAGAAAAACACCTTAGTTTTCTTAAATCTGAAATTAGTTCTTTAAAAATTGAAGAACAATTAAAAGATCCCAAAATCATTAACAAAATAAAAATATTAGAATCACAATTTCAAAATGAAGTTTGTTATACAAATCCCTGGACACAGCAACACACAGAAGTTGTTCAAAGAATTAAGGTAAAAGCACAATCTTTACCATGTCTTTCTTTAGCAGATTTAGAATGGAACAAAAATGTTGAAATAGATGCCTTTGAAAAAGGTTATGGAGTTATACTAAAACAATTAAATTCTAATACTTCAAAAGAAGAATTAGTTTGATTTACTTTTGGTGTTTGGAAACCAGTACAACAAAATTATTCTACAGTCAAAAAAGAAGTTTTATCTATTGTTAAGTGTGTTTTAAAATTTCAAGATGATTTACTTAACAAAAGTTTTCTTTTAAGAGTTGATTGTTCTTCTGCAAAAATTATTTTAACTAAAGATGTAAAAAATTTAGTTTCAAAACAAATTTTTGCTCGATGGCAATCAGAACTTTCTATTTTTGATTTTTCTATCGAATATATCAAAGGCAGTGATAATTCACTACCAGATTTTCTGTAACGACCCGAGGAGGATCGTCACGTGTCATGACTTTCCTTTAAACTTATCCGTACTTTTATACCTCTGTAATCGTAGTATACTTTTTTTTTTCTCAGACTTATATCATATCTCATCTTAACTTAAATTCGCTGAATAACCGCGTTTAGCTTTCACTCCTGCCGATCGCTAAACGACAAACATCTAGTTGTTCTACCGGTCAGCACGTGCATCTCACATGATTCATTAAACATCTATCGGCAGGCACACATATTTGCATCTGCCGACAGTCACGTGCAACTCGTGTGACCAATTAAAACACCGTTCAATTATACAACGGAAGCCACCTACATCTGCCGATGAGAGAACAATAGACGATGCTCTCATCTGCCGATGGCAAATACTCTATATCTGCCGATGACGTGGCATCACATCTTCCGGTAACTTAACTCACTACTCATACCGATCGCCAGATAACAGACATTGTCGTCATCTGCCGATGGCTTAAGACAACTACATCTTCCGACAGATTAACTCACCATCTGCCGATGATACGTCCCATGTCTGCCGATGAGAGAACCATAAGCGAGGCTCTCATCTGCCGATGGCAAATACCCCTTATCTGCCGGTGACGTCAGCCGGAAGACAAATACTCTTCCTCTTCCGATGACGTTCTCCGGAAGTCAAACTTACCCGACTCCCATCACAACTCTCCTGCCGATGACGTCAGCCGGAAGACAAATACTTTTCCTCTTCCGATGACGTCCTAACCGGAAGACAAATACTTTTCCTCTTCCGATGACGTCCTCCGGAAGTCAACTTACCCGACTCCCATCACAACCCTCCTGCCGATGACGTCAGCCGGAAGACAAATACTTTTCCTCCATCATCCCTCGGCATCAGACATCCCCCCTTTTTTTTTAGACTTCTATCTTGATAAATGTAAACCTCATAACTTAAATCTTAATGGCCAAAACTCATCAGAATAAATCATGAACTCATTCAAACTCACACAGCGGAAGACTTAATTAAAATAGTTCATTTGATAACTATAGCTATATCTTCGGACTCTGAAATTAAGACAGGCAGTTTCTAAAATCCCAAATTGTTAAATAATCCGAACCTACTTGACTTGGCTTCTTAACAACTTCATTAAAACTTATACGAGCTTTAACCAGAATTCCCCATTCGCCATCCAGCCACAGATTTCACACTGATCACCTCCAGCAACCTAGCTTAGACATTTTCATCAACTTTGAATTCCTCACCTGATATTTCTTCACCTACATCATAAGGTGTAACTGTAAGCCTAAGGCTTAGTAAGGAATGCAAACTATTATGAGTTCATGAATGCATAACTTGGAGAAAAACATGCTCATAAGTCTTTTCTTTTCATGTACTTATCTTAATCATCATTCATAATCGTATCTCGTATTCATTGTTCATAATCATCATTCGTAGACATGCTCATATTCATCATTCCTTTCATCATTCATATTCTTCATTACATTATGTGGTTTAAGGGAGGATTTGTGCCGGTAAAGGGGGTTCGACAGTGAGTTTGATCATGGTCCCTACTGCGGGTCGTATTCATATGTCCTACTGCGGACTGTGACATACGCCGAACCACCCCCAACCCTCACTTAACCACGTTGCATAAGTTTTATCTTCTTACCTTATTCATGAGAAAACATATTTCAAAACATTTTCATATGCTTGAGAAGTAAAACATGATGCATAACATAAATGCACTTAATCATCGAACTAAGACAGGGGAGTACATGAGAATAACAGAACCATATCCATCGACATTTCATCAAACATATAGCAGACAATGTTCACTAAATCTAACTTAATCCTTTGATGTAGGGCCCTATTGGCCGGAAACTTAATACATTCACTTACCTGGATTCCTTAGCAACTTGAATCACCTTCTCTTCAACTTCTTCACCTAACACATTTCACATTACAGTAGTTAAAATAAAGTCCTAAAAGTTCTAATCGAAAGTCATCCTAGAATCTAACAGCTAAGGTTCTCTGTGCAGTCTGAAATCCAAAACCGAAACAGCTAGATATAGCTATCGATTAAACGGGGTCGGTTATATAAAAGGTCCAGAATCGATTTAAAGGTGGCATTACCAAATGAAGATAAAGAACGATAACCAACTGACTCAGCCATTGAAGAGCCCGAAAGTACAAGTTCAACTGAAAACAGAGTTCTAAATGACTACCCGGCATCTACATTGTCAAAATCTTACCTAGAATGCGGGTTATCGGAGTGGAGGTTGAAAAACCAGTTGCTGGGGAGGAAAAAGGCTCCAGAGAAGAAGGGAGTCGCCGAGAGGAAATGTCGGCTGCAGTGAGGTTTAAATGAGATTTAAGGTTTCCATTTTCTATTTATACCTAATCCTTCAATCTTTATTACAAAATTGCCACTCAACCTAGTTTTACTCAACTTGTAATGAATTTGCCTCAACGTTAAATTTAATCATAAAGGTTAAATAAAGGGTAACAATGAGAATGGTCAGAAAAATTCACCTGGCCGAAATGTCGGGTGTTACATTTTCTCACAAGAGAATTTTTGCAGGATGTTTACCCCAGTTAGGGGCAGAAGTCGCGGTCGTGGGGACATTCAAAATTAACTTTTCAAAAAGAGTTTCCCACTTTAGGGGAAACATCATCTTCGGATGACTTACAAAAGAAAACAGAACAAAAGAAAACAACAAAAGAAGTCCTTCAAAATGGACCTCACTTTATCAAAAAATCAGTGGTTGAGTCTATTCTCGCCTTGTCTACAAAATATATTTCTCTCAATCAAAAAGATGCTTGGTTCTATAAATAGAGATATATGGGAAGCCAACATCATTTAGTAACTGAAGGAAAGTTTCGTTATTACTATAAAGCTATTTTGACATAAACAAATTCACTCCAGATTCAACATAATTATGTTGAAGAGGGCAATTTCAAAAGCTCAATGACTCATTCAAAATGTTATATCATCAGAGTCATTCATCCGCAGGAATGAGGTTTGAATGTATTCAACCCTAGAACTACTACTACAAAAAACAATGAGCAAAAATACAACTATTGAGATTTTATTCTTGCATGGTCTCATGCGTTTCTTTATCAAAATCCAAAAAGGAATCATTCATGGTTTTTTACTATAAATCCTGAGATTTTACAAATGAAAGATAAATTTTCGAACTGGTTTTTACACTGGTGGCAAAGCCACTCTCCTGAAATTAGTATTTTTCCAAAGAAAGTCCAAGAGACCTATTTAACATGGTCTGAATACCATCCCGATTTTTATCAAAATAAAAATATTTTTATTGGCCAAAATTTTTTATATTTTTGTACTGAATTTCAAATAAATTGGATTTGGCAATGGAATCTTGAACTTGACAAAAATCATTTGGGGATTCCTGAAATTCAAAGAAAAGTTTCTTATCAAATACTGAACTCATTTTATTACAGACAAGTGTTTTTCAAAATTTTTCAGAAAAAGCAAAACTCAGATGGAGTTCAAAAATCATATCAAAATCTGTCTAAATTATTGTCTATTTTAGCAGGTAAATCAAAAATTCCCAAAGGAAAAGATAAAGTTGTTCTTTAATGGTAGACACAACTTATTATCCTGTTCCAGTATCAAAAAGAAATCAAAGAAATGGTACTACTCTAAAACCTGGGCCAGGAGAAGTTAAAATTCCTTTATGGCATCGACTTCAGACTGGTTACCCATTTCATCCAAATCATCCACTTATTATTTATCAAAGACAACAGTGGACTATAGCAAATTCTTACACATGGGATGAACTTCAACATTTTGCTTTTCTTAGAAGAAAGTGGAATCCAAGGACTAATGCCTATTACTACTATGACGTTGCATTGGCCGAATATAAAATGGAAAAAATAAGAAACAAAATGTTATCTCATGAAGAGCTACAAATTTGGTATCAGTTAAGACCAAATATTCAAGAATCAAAAGAATTACAAGAAATTAAAGCTTGGAAGCTTCAAAAGAAATAGCTGAAGCAACAAATGATGAATCACGAAGAAGAGATGACTTCTTCATCAAATATCAATAAAAGCATCTAAAGAAAATTCATGACTACATCAAAGTTGTGGGAACCTTATCAAAAAGATATTCCAGCTCCACCATCTAAATGGGAATCTATGGTGTGGTGGCCTATTAAAGCAAAAGACAAAAAAGTATCAGCAAAAGTAGATAAAGCATCATTATTAAAGCAATTTCAAAAGAAAGTGGTGGACCCAAATTGTGCATCCACTAGACAGCAAAGTCGTCATCCATGACGAATGTATTTTTGTCTTTTTACTTTAGCTTCTCTATATAAAGAAGCATTGTTTGTATTTTCTCCTTAAGTTTTTTAGGGTTTGTCTTCTCTCTCCTGTAAAAACTCTAGTGTGATTGTGCGCTCTCTACTTGTAAGTTTTTCTCTCTGTTTAATAAATTATGGCCAAAATACTCTATATAAATTACCCTTGTGTGTCATAACCTAATTTCTCATTGGGTAGCAGAAATAAGTGATGGCAGCCAGAGAGAAAAGTGACTTTAGGAAGGAGATTACGTTTAAACGGTCACAAATCAAAAATTCAGATCGTTAACTGTCAACAATTAACATAGAATTATTGCGTTAGTCAATCCTCCTTCGATTCCATCATATATTTTTTTAAATTTTATAATCTATCTTGGGAATTTTCTTTAGACTCGAAGTTTTGTCAAATTAAGCACAAGTTGGTGTTTTCAACGAGCAAGTCTACTAGAGATATCCATAAAACATCAATGGTAAGTCGATCTTTAAACCATATTTATAATATTTCTTGGAAAGGTTGAGGTTTAAAAAGATATTCATTATGGATACAAAAATGTAAATCTCAAGGATAAAAACCAAGTATTATGTAGAACAATGAATTAAATTGATCTGGCTTAGATTCAACATAAAGTTGATGTTAAGAAATCTAAGAAAAATAAGATTTTTACAAAAATCTTATAGATCGATCAACACGATTGATCGGTCGGCAAAACCGAACTTGCTGGAAACAATCCGACCAACAAGCCCTATTTGTCTAGTTGGCCACTTCTCAAATTAAATTTTGTATTTAATTTGTCAATTTTGAGGTGGATGATTGTTAATGATTGATGTGCCCCGGCTTAGCACTAAGCGATCACGACCAAATTCATGGCTTAATTTTCCTAATTTTGTTATTGCTCATTTTGTAGGAATTCTCCATGGAAAAAGTGTAATACCCCAGATTTTTCGAGATAATTTAATTAAGTTAAGTTAGGTTAGCTAGTAGGTTAAATAAATTATTTCTTGGGAGTTTTGGGGGAGGAGTTAGACTGAGGGTGAGGTGAGAGTCAATTTATAGAAATTTAACGGTCAAAGAACGGAATTTAATGGAGTTTCGGAGGGGCTGAATTTACGGGAGGGCAAAACGATAAATATTATTTTATTTAATGTTTTAATAGGAAATAAGTTTTAATTTTATTTTAAAAAAAAAATAAATAAAACAACAGAATGGCTCCGAAGAAGCCATTCTGTCGTTCGAGCACCCGAGAGAAGAACGGAGAGGGGAGAGCCCGAGCGATGTCCCTCCGACGATGACCACCATTAATTTTGATGTCCTTCGGCCAGACAACGGTGGCGAGTGGATTTTGGTTGTCTCCGCGCACGAACCGACAGGTATGACTCAGTTTCTACCCTGTTCTGGTTTTTTTCGAGGCCGTGAGTGACGAGCCAGATTTGGTTCCGATCACCGGTCAATTTTGGGTGTTCTCAGTATAGGTTTGCCGACCCTTGGACCAGCAATGGTCGCTGAGCTGGGAGGAGCTCAATTTGAGCGAAAAACAGAGAACTCCCAATATGTGTTCTTCGGTTTTTCTTGTGTGAAGCCTTAGAGTTTTGTTAGATTAAGCTAATTGGGTGTTAGGGTTGCTGATTGGTGAAGAAATTTGTGAAAAATCGATTGAAGTTGAAATTCTGGACATTTTAGTGTAAAACCGGTTCTGTTTTGGGTGCATTTCACTAAGCTACGATTTATCGTTTTAAAATTCCTTTTAGTATGTAACACCCGACTTTAATTAAAAATTTAAAATTACAGATAAATCTATTAAGTATAATCGATGAATGAAATTTTAGTATAATGTAGGTTAGGTTGAAGAATGAGTAAGTAAGGGCATAAGGGTAATTGGCAAATTTGAAAGTGGATAAGGTATTTAAGGCAAAAAGTTTAGAGTAGCCGCCACCACTACTCATTTTCTTTCCCTTTCGGTCTTCAGCTCGAACGGCAAAAATCTCTAGGCGATTCTGCTGCCTGATTCTCCTTCAACCTAGGTAAGCCCTCCTTGTTTTCTTGCGATTTTAGTAGTGAGATAGCTGAGGGAGTACAATGTGAGGAGTTTCGAGGAATGTTGTGATTTAGAGTAGGTTTGGGCTGAGCGACTATTGAGAATACCCAAGTTGTGGGGTTTCAAATTTGGTTCCTCAAACTCCTGTATTGATTCTGTGAAGTTTTGTGAAAGTTTGATATATGTACTATTATGATTTTAGGTGAGCAAGCTTCTGAAGTAGCATTTAGCCGAGCGATTTCCAGGGAGCCAGGTAAGTAGAGTTTGTTTGTGCCTTCGGGCCTACATCACAAACAGTAGGCTTTATGTATGTTTGTATGTTTATTACCAGTTGACATGCATCATATTTTGAAAGATTACGAAAATGAATTTTACATGAAACGCATGGTAAATGTGAGCAGGATGATCAGAACAACTGTTAAGGGGGATTAATCCGCCCCTTAATTGAGAACAGAGGATTGAGGTTTTGGGAAAAGTGATCCACTTCCCAATCCTACAGGGGGATCAGACCAGTTAACTGTTAAGGGAATTAATCCGCCCCTTAATTGAGATCAGAGGATGTATGCTTTGGGGAATAACTGATCCACTTTCCCATCGTACAGAGGGATGCACAGAGAACAAATTTGAATACAACTGAGATGAGAAAGTAGAGAATGCATGTTTAGGGAAATTTTTGTTTCATTAATTCATTTCATTCATTGCTCTACTTGCTTAGCATTAGGCTAATAGATGAGTTTGTGATGTAGGTGAAGAAGTTACTGAAGGTTTGTTTATCGACCGATAAGTGGACCAGGCTGGTTGGAGGAGCATTTTCAGGCATCGGTTTGGCCATCTGTTGAGGCGGTTTAATCCATGGCTGCAGGTGTTGAGTTGGGAGTAACTAGTTCAGTATAGATGTTTCTTTTTCTGAAAATTTTATGATAGTAGTGTTTTCAAAACTCTGAATACATTCTGAGAATCTTTGATATTAGTGTTCTGTTGGGTTTTGAAAATACTGTTTTCTACTGGATTTGAGTGATGCAATGATTTGATCTGTCTCTGATTGGTCTTAGTAAAATGCTTAAATCCTTTGATAGTCAGAGCTTTCTTGGAATACAGCAGAATTGCTGTTCTGAAGTCTATCGGCAGATGTTGGATGAAGGAGTCATCCGGCTGACGTCATCGGTAGATGAAAGTGGTAAGTCTTGTCGTCTAGCGATCGGCAGATGTCGGATGAAGGGGTCATCCGGCTGACGTCATCGGTAGATGAAAGTGGTAATTTTTGTCATCTAGCGATCGACAGATGTTGGATGAAGGAGTCATCCGGCTGACGTCATCGGTAGATATAAGTTGCGAGTTGTCGTCTAGCGATCGGCAGATGCTGGAGGAAGGAATCCCCCGGCTGACGTCATCGGTAGATGTAAGTAGCAAGTTTTGTCGCCTAGCTATCGGTAGATGCAGTCTACCGAGAGTTGTCCTGTTTGTATATCTTCCGGCTGACGTCATCGGAAGATGTAGGTAGTGTTTGTCGTTTTGTGACCGGTTGATATAACCGAAGTTTTGTCGTTTGTCATCGGTAGAGGCCTCCTATTTTCTATTTCTGCTCCTTGTGTTGACTTTGTCGTCGGCAGATGTGTTTGACTTCTGCAATTTCATGGGTATTCCACATTTTTAAAGCTTTATATTTTGGCCCATTATTCTTAATACTTCCAACAATTATTTTAAAATGTTTTCACATATTATTTAACTTCATTGATGTTCGATTGATTTCCGCTGCAAGTTTTAAAATACATCGAGTTTTAGAAAATGTCAAATTTTGACTGTCGAGTGAAATATTTTTAAATTTAGTATAAAGTCGTCATGGTTCGGTTCAGTGTGTTGAGTAGCAAACCGGGTTTAGATAACTCGAGGCGTTACATAGTATGTTAAAATAGGTTTTATGGGGAGCGTTTAGCCGCTGAAATTGAGTCATTCGGATAAGCGTAGCAAAAATTACTCAAATTAAAATTTAGGTGAAAATTGAGTTTTCGAGTGGCGAACTATCAAATTGTGTTGTGTCAAGCTTAAGTTAATCTGAATGAGGTTTGTTGGCAATGAAATTAGTGAAATTGGATTGAAAGTTAAATTTTGGACGTTTTTGCTTAATAGATCGATTCTATTTTTTTGGTTTTTGGACCGTTACGGTCATTCGTTTTAAACTCCCTTTTGGCAGGTTAAACTAGGTCACTAGACGAGTACGTGGCCGCTGGAATCGTTTGATTCTGTTAGCCATCGCAAAAGTTACGCACGTCTGAGGTTTAGAGTCGGTTTTTACCTAACCCAAATTAGTGGCCCGTTTAGTTAGGCTTTAGTTGGGTTAAGCTAGAAATAGTAGTTTGAGAGGAATTTGGTGAATGTAAACTTGATTTTATTGAAGTTTGAATATTTGTCGTAGGTCGAGCCGTAGGTGGACAAGAAACCGAGCATCCTCAACGAGCTAGGACGCAAGATAAGTAGTAGTGTAACACCCAGAATTTTCCTACAACGTGCGTAGCCCTTGGATAGGTTATTTTATGAGGGTTTAACATATATCATAAGGTTATGTTAAGTATTGGAATTAAAGTGCATAGGATTTGAGTGATTATGAATTTGATATAATGGAACATTAATTGAATAAAGAGGGAAAGAAGTGTCTTTGGAAGAAAGAAATCACGTTGGCATGACATGTGGAAGAGAAAACAAAAAGTGATGTATGAAGTTTGAAAAGTCAAAAGTGAAATTTGATTTTTGTTTTCAACCAATCAAATGAAATCACATGCTTTTGATAACACTTATTCTTTAAATTGTTAAGTGAGTAAATTAAGTTTGAAGAAGTCAAACTTTAGTAAAAAGCAAGGTAATTCACGTTGGATACAAGTGTGAAAAAAGAGAGAAATTGGTTGAAAAGTCAAAAGAGTGTGGGAACAATTAAAAGTAAGAAAATGGGGTTTTATTAAAAAGGGTAATTATGGAATGGAAAGTTACTTTTGGTAGGTAGATCATGCTTATCCATTTGATGAGAAAATATAAAGTGGAAGAGGTTTAAGGTAGTATTGGTTTGAGATTAAAAAAAAAAAAAAACAGTAAAGTAAAAGAGTGATATTTGTAGAAATAAAAGTAATTAAAAAAGGAAAAGTGAATGATGGAATCACGTTGGAATTAAGTAAGCAAAAAGAGAGTGGTTACTTGGCTAAATACTATAAGTTGAGTGGAATTTTTAAAAAAAGTGGAAAAGTGGAAAAATGAGTTTGGTTAAAATGGGGAAAGTGGTGGTGTAAAAGACAAAAGAATTTCTTCCACCCCTTTTTCTTCCACGATAAAACCAGCAGCCATGGAGGGTTTCATCTTCATCTTTCCTTCAATTTCTCAAGGTTTTTAAGGTAAATTTAAATGGGTTTTATGTTGGATACCTTTAGGTGTTGATTGGTGATGTTTTAGTGAGTTTTTGGTGAGATTTTGTTATGGTTTGGAAACCCTAAAGGGAGGAGTCCGAATTTTTGAGTTCCTTGCTGGTTTTCTCTCTAATGTTTGATGGTTTAAGCTTAGGATAGGTTAATTAGGTTGTTTATAAGGTTAAATTAGAGTTTTGGTGGAAGTTAGTAAAAATCGGTTTTTAGAAACATTGATGCCCGATTCTGTTTTTGGTGTTTTTGGTTCGGTCAAGTGTTTGGTTGTTTAAATTGATTGCTTCAATGGATAGTAGACATAGAGAGGTTTACAGAATGGGGTGATACGTCAAAATCTGATGAAAAACGAGAAAGTTATGACCGTTTGAAGTTTGACGGTCAATTTTGGGTAAAAATCGGGTTTGAGTGTTTAGGTTGAAAGATTTGTGTTAGTTGATTTAGTTGAATTCTTTAGAATCCTTTGGAGTGTTACTAAGTTGAGTTTTCATTATTTTAGGTGATCGAACGTGTGATTTGGTTGGATGAAGTGGACGAGAAAGTATCGAGCAACCAGATAAGTAGTGGACCGCTTGTGTTTTGCCTTCGGGCCTACACCATGGAACGGTAGGGAATTGTTTGTTTGCTTTGTTTGGTTGTTTTGTTTCTTGTTGAGCATTGTGTGTGGCATGCATCATGGTTTTCAAACTACGAAATACGTGTTTTGAGCATCGTTTCCAAACAGTGAAAGTAAAATGTAAAGTTAAAAGATATGTGAGGCAATGTGACCTTTTGTGGAGTCGCCTCGTCGCGATTTAGTGTCTGAAAGTATGACAGTTCGGGAGGGTTCCACAAAAGGTGTGTGTGGTCTCTTGTGGTGTAACCTCGTCGCGATTTAGTGTCTGAAAGTATGACAGTTCGAGAGGTTAACACAAAAGATGCACGGTGTTGTCTGGTTGAGTCACCTCGTCGCGATTTAGTGTCTGAAAGTATGACAGTTCGGGAGGTGTCTACCAGTGAGTTGATAATGAACGAGGTTCATTGATCGACGTGGGAGAAGATCATGTATGGCCGTCCCGTGTGTGAACACGATGTGTGCCTCGGATCTGGCTCTGAGTGGTCAACGCGTGACCATCCTGTTAGGATAGGTATCTGCTTGACGCACAAGTGAAAGTGATGAGTAATGAAACGAGAACGAGTGAACACAACCGAGAGTTAGAAACCGCATGTATTAGGGTTGTGGTAAGGGTTGTTGTGTAGTGTGTATTGTGTTTTCGTATGCATTATTCCCTACTTGCTAAGCATTAGGCTTACGTTTTGTGTTCCGTGGTGTAGGTATTGACAGGAGTACAGGTGAGTGCCTTACGAAAAGCCAGGATTGGAACGCAGTTGGTGATGTACGGGGCATGCCGGTGCAGGCAGTTGTCGGGGTGCCTCGACCATGGTCTTCGGGGGATGTGGGTTTAGTATGTTGATAGTATTGTAAATGTTTGTTTGTGGAATTGATGGAATGTGTTATGTTTCTTTTGGTTGATAGCATTTTCTCAACGATATGTTGATTGTTGGAGATTTTAGGTTGGTTAGTATGTTGGAAGTCTTGTGCAGGTTGTGGGTCAGTTGTACGTATGTTGGAAGTCTTGTGCAGGTTGTGGGTCAGTTGTACGTATGTTGGAAGTCTTGTGCAGGTTGTGGGTCAGTTGTACGTATGTTGGAAGTCTTGTGCAGGTTGTGGGTCAGTTGTACGTATGTTGGAAGTCTTGTGCAGGTTGTGGGTCAGTTGTACGTATGTTGGAAGTCTTGTGCAGGTTGTGGGTCAGTTGTACGTATGTTGGAAGTCTTGTGCAGGTTGTGGGTCAGTTGTACGTATGTTGGAAGTCTTGTGCAGGTTGTGGGTCAGTTGTACGTATGTTGGAAGTCTTGTGCAGGTTGTGGGTCAGTTGTACGTATGTTGGAAGTCTTGTGCAGGTTGTGGGTCAGTTGTACGTATGTTGGAAGTCTTGTGCAGGTTGTGGGTCAGTTGTACGTATGTTGGAAGTCTTGTGCAGGTTGTGGGTCAGTTGTACGTATGTTGGAAGTCTTGTGCAGGTTGTGGGTCAGTTGTACGTATGTTGGAAGTCTTGTGCAGGTTGTGGGTCAGTTGTACGTATGTTGGAAGTCTTGTGCAGGTTGTGGGTCAGTTGTACGTATGTTGGAAGTCTTGTGCAGGTTGTGGGTCAGTTGTACGTATGTTGGAAGTCTTGTGCAGGTTGTGGGTCAGTTGTACGTATGTTGGAAGTCTTGTGCAGGTTGTGGGTCAGTTGTACGTATGTTGGAAGTCTTGTGCAGGTTGTGGGTCAGTTGTACGTATGTTGGAAGTCTTGTGCAGGTTGTGGGTCAGTTGTACGTATGTTGGAAGTCTTGTGCAGGTTGTGGGTCAGTTGTACGTATGTTGGAAGTCTTGTGCAGGTTGTGGGTCAGTTGTACGTATGTTGGAAGTCTTGTGCAGGTTGTGGGTCAGTTGTACGTATGTTGGAAGTCTTGTGCAGGTTGTGGGTCAGTTGTACGTATGTTGGAAGTCTTGTGCAGGTTGTGGGTCAGTTGTACGTATGTTGGAAGTCTTGTGCAGGTTGTGGGTCAGTTGTACGTATGTTGGAAGTCTTGTGCAGGTTGTGGGTCAGTTGTACGTATGTTGGAAGTCTTGTGCAGGTTGTGGGTCAGTTGTACGTATGTTGGAAGTCTTGTGCAGGTTGTGGGTCAGTTGTACGTATGTTGGAAGTCTTGTGCAGGTTGTGGGTCAGTTGTACGTATGTTGGAAGTCTTGTGCAGGTTGTGGGTCAGTTGTACGTATGTTGGGAGTCTTGTGCAGGTTGTGGGTCAGTTGTACGTATGTTGGAAGTCTTGTGCACGTTGTAGGTCAGTTGTACATATATTGGGAGTCTTGTGCAGGTTGTGGGTCAGCTATACGTATGTTGGAAGTCTTGTGCAGGTTATAGATCAATTGTACATATATTGGGAGTCTTGTGCAGGTTGTGGGTCAGTTGTATGTATGTTGGAAGTCTTGTGCAGGTTGTGGGTCAGTTGTACGTAAGTTGGAAGTCTTGTGCAGGTTATGGGTCCGTTGTACATATATTGGGAGTCTTGTGCAGGTTGTGGGTCAAATGTACGCATGTTAGGAGTCTTGTGTAGGTTGTGGGTCAGTTGTACGTATGTCGAAAGTCTTGTGGAGGTTTTGGGTCAGTTGTACGTATGTCGGGACCCTTGTGCAGGTTGTGGCTCAGTTGTACGTATGTTGGGAGTCTTGTGCAAGTTGTAGGTAAGTTGTATGTAGGTTGTGAGTCTTGTGCGGGATGTGGCTCCGCGAATCCCGGGTTGGACTCGGGCAGGAGGTTACATGCTCCGCGAATCCCATGTTGGACTAGGGCCGGAGGGGACGTGGCTCCGCGAATCCCGGGTTGGACTCGGGCTGGAGGTGACGTGTCTCTTGTAATCCCAGGTTGGACTCAGGCCGAAGGTGACGTGGCTCCGCGGATCCCGGGTTGGACTCGGGCCGGAGGTGACGTGCTCCGCGAATCCCAGGTTGGACTCGGGCTGGAGGTGACGTGGCTCTGCGAATCCCGGGTTGGACTCAGGCTGGAGGTGACGTGTCTCGACGAATTCGGGGTTGGACTCAGGCTGAAGGTGACGTGGCCCCGCGGATCCCGGGTTTGACTCGGGCCAGAGGTGACGTGCTCCGCGAATCCCAGGTTGGACTCGGGCCGGTGGTGACGTTGCTCCGCAAATCCTGTGTTGGACTTAGGCCGGAGGGGATGTGCTCTGCGAATCCCGGGTTCGACTCGGGCCGGAGGTGACGTGCTCTATGAATCTCGGGTTAGACTCGGGCTGGAGGTGACGTGGCTTCGCGAATCTCGGGTTAGACTCGGACCGAAGGTGACGTGCATGTGTTAGGATTGCATAACTTATTTTCATGCTTCATATTTATTTTCAGCACTTTACTACTAAGCTTTGAGCTTACCGTGTGTTCTATGGGGTAGGTGCCGTAGAAGAGGAGGGTGAGTACCGAGAGTCTTACTAGTAGATAGATGGTCGTTGGTGGCGTGCAACCAAAGCCCCGGCTGATGGCAGTATGAGGGCGACTCAACCCAAGAGGAGCTGTGGCTCGGTATTGATGGGGAGTAGGGCTTCTCCTTTTTTTTTTATTTTGTTGGGGTATTGTGTAGTGGTTGTTTATAGTCATAGTTAAGGGTGATGGGTCTCCTTATATTATGAATTTTCTTCATTTTGGGTTGATAGTACAATCTTTCTACTGATGATGATTGTCTAGAGATTTCGTATGTTGGTTAGATGGTTAGAAATATTCTGGATCTGGTTGAGGATTTGATTCGTTTGCAGTTACCTAGCGGTTTGAGGCGCCATTTTCAGGCGTTACTCTATCAAAATTTTCAGGGAGGACGCCATGGTGCTTAACGGTAGGATTAAGAAAAATTAGTGAGTCTAGGCAGCTAGGTAAGACATAAGAGAGCTTCGGGAGGTTAGTTTTAATTTTGTTGCGTGAGTTTTATTGGAAGTTTAAGCGAATGGGATTAGGAGAACTTAGTGAGTTAATGAAACTAGGTTATGGCATGAGTGAAGTCTTTAGGAGACTTAGCTTTAAATTCCCCTGCGTCCGTTTAACTAAAGTGGATTCCTTGCGCTAGTAGTTACGTGGATGAGATAGTAGTCAAAGGGAGTCTCGTTTAGCTCAGAGTAGTCCCTGTGCACACTGAGAACCCGGGTGGGTTTTCGGGGCGTTACAGTTATGGTATTAGAGCGATGGGGTCGATGTCGTTCATTGGATTACCTAACACCGTCCGCTGCCTTGGAGCGCTTCGCCAACTGTAAGTATTTCTTAGAACCCTCGTTTTATTTATTTATTTACGATAGTGTTAAATAGTTCAGGGATAGAGAGGTATGTCGGGAAAGCCTAGAGGATGGGGGACAGGGAGTTACAATTTTCAGAGTTATTCGTTACGTGAATTTTGGGGACAAAATTCTTTTAAGGTTGGGTTGATGTAATACCCCAGATTTTTCTGGTTAATTTAATTAATTTAAGTTAGGTTAGCTATTAGGTTAATTAAATTATTTCTTGGGAGTTTTGGTGGAGGAGTTAGACCGAGGGTGAGGTGAGAGTCAACTTATAAAAATTTAACGGTCGAAGAATAGGATTTAACGGAGTTTCGGAGGGGCTGAATTTATAGGAGAGCAAAACAGTAAATGTTATTTTATTTAATGTTTTAATAGGAAATAAGTTTTAATTTTATTTAAAAAAAATAAAAATAAAACAATAAAATGGCTTCGAAGATGCCATTCCGTCGTTCGAGCTACCGAGAGCAGAATGGAGAGGGGAGAGCCCAAGCGACGTCCCTTCAACGACGACCACCGTGATTTTTGATGTTCTCCGGCCAGACGACGGCGGCGAGCGGATTTTGGTTGTCTCCACGCACGAACCGACAGGTATGACTAGATTTCTGCCTCGTCCTGGTTTTGTTCGAAGCCCTGAGTGACGAGCCAGATTTGGTTCCGATCACCAGTCGATTTTGGGTGAGCTCGGTATAGGTTTGTCGACCCTTGGACTAGCAATGGTTGCTGAGCTGTGAGGAGCTCAATTTGAGCAAAAAACAGAGAACTCCCAATATGTGTTCTTCGGTTTTTCCTGTGTGAAGCCTTAGGGTTTTGTTAGATTATGCTAATTAGGTGTTAGGGTGGCTGATTGGTGAAGAAATTTGTGAAAAATCAATAGAAGTTGAAATTCTGGACTTTTTAGTATAAAACCGGTTTTGTTTTTGGTGCATTTCACTTAGCTACGATTTATCGTTTTAAAATTCCTTTTAGTATGTTAAAATAGGTTGTATGGGGAGCGTTTGGGCGCTGAAATCGAGTCATTCGGATAAGCGTAGCAAAAGTTATGCAAATTCAAAGTTTAGGTGAAAATTGGGTTTCCGAATGAGAAACTATCAAATTGTGTTGTGTCAAGCTTAAGTTAATCTGAGTTGGTTGGCAATGAAATTAGTGAAATTGGATTGAAAGTTAAATTTTGGTCGTTTTAGCTTAATAGACCGATTCTGTTTTTTAGGTTTTGGACCGGTTACAATCATTCGTTTAAATTCCCTTTTGGCTGGTTAAACTAGGTCACTAGAGGAGTACGTGGCCGCTGGAATCGTTCGATTCCGTTAGCCAACGCAAAAGTTACGCACGTCTGAGGTTTTGGGTTTGTTTTTACCGAATCCAAATTAGTGGCCTGTTTAGTTAGGCTTTAGTTGGGTTAAGCTAGAAATAGTAGTTTGAGAGTAAATTGTCGAATGTTAACTTGATTTTAATGAAGTTTGAATATTTGTCGTAGGTCGAGCCGTAGGTGGACAGGGAATCGAGCATCCTCAGCCAGCTAGGATGCCAGGTAAGTAGTAATGTGGGTGTTCGTGATGGCCTAGGTTAGAGTGATAGTTAATTTCCTCTTGGCGAGCTATTGTGATGTCTGCGTGGGCCCAGGGTTGAGTGGTTGAGTCCCTCCTTGTTGTGCTCTTGTGCGGGTGTCCGTGATGGCCCAGGTTAGGGTGATAGGTGATTCCTTCCTGGCGGGCTATTGTGATATCTGCTCGGGCCAGGGTTGAGTGGTTGAGTCCCTCCTGGTGTGCTCTGTTTTTTTTTTTTTTTTTTTTTTTTTTTTTTTTTTTTTTTTTTTTTTTTTTTTTTTTTTTTTTTTTTTTTTTTTTTTTTTTTTTTTTTTTTTTTTTTTTTTTTTTTTTTTTTTTTTTTTTTTTTTTTTTTTTTTTTTTTTTTTTTTTTTTTTTTTTTTTTTTTTTTTTTTTTTTTTTTGTTTTTTTTTTGTAGTGGTGAGTCACTCCTTTTGTGCTCATTGTGCGGGTGTCCGTGATGGCCCAGGTTAGGGTGATAGGTGATTCCTTCCTGGCGGGCTATTGTGATATCTGCTCGGGCCAGGGTTGAGTGGTTGAGTCCCTCCTGGTGTGCTCTTGAGCGGGTGTTCGTGATGGCCCAGGTTAGGGTGATAGTTGATTCCTTTCTGGAGAGCTATTGTGATGTCTTCTTGGGCCCAGGGTTGAGTGGTTAAGTCCTTCCTGGTGTGCTCTTGTGCGTGGGTTCGCGATGGCCCAGGGTTAAGCAGTTGTTGATTCTCTCTTGTGCAGGTTGTGGGTCAGTTGTACGTATGTTGTAAGTCTTGTTCAAGTTTATGTAACACCCGACAATCCTGGCCAGGTGATCTTCTTAACCGAATTAACTGTCACCTTTATTTTTGGTCCTTTGATTTGAATTTAATGCCAAGGCTTATTTGATTGCTAATTGTGTGGTGGTAGAATTGTAATTAGGAGGGATTGCAATTGGTATAAATAGAAAATGGAAATCTTAAATCTCACTAAAACCTCACTGTAGCCGACACATTCACTCTCGGCAATTTCTCTCTTCTCTAGAGCTCTCTCTCTCAGCCAGCTACAGCTCCTTTCGGCGACCGATTCTTAAGTCTCCACCCCAACGAATTCACACCCTAGGTAAGACTCGACAATGTAGTTGCTTGTTAACCATTTTGAGCTCTGTTTTTCAGCTAAGCTCTGTAGTTTCAGATTCTTCAATGACAGAGTTATTTTAGTGACATTTTAATCCGCATTTAGTAATGGCATTTCCGATTCAAATCTGGACATTAAGATAATCAACTGTGTACAGCTGCTAGGTTGAATCTAGTTATTTAGGATCTGGAAACTGAATCCACGCACACAAGGTGTTGACTAGAGAACCTAGAAGTACAAATGTGTTAGATTCTAGGATAAATATTCGTTAGGACTTTTAGGATTTTGTTTAACTGTGTAATGTGAAATGTTCTAGGTGAAGAACATTACAGAGAAGTGCTCCATTTGCTAAGGAAACCAGGTAAGTGAATGTGTAGGATTACCCGACCATTAGGGCCCTACATCACAAGGGTACTAGTTAGAAGCTGTTTTCGATGTTTAAAGGTTATCTGAGTTATTGTCTGTTGGTTATGATACTCGATCTGTTAGTATGATTCTAGTTAGATGTATGATCTGTTCAATGGAATGATGAACCAAGAGTATCCCTGCTCATACATCACGAATGTTTCTCAAGCATATGAAAATGTTTAAGTGCATGTTTTCTCTCAGAATAAGATATGAATAGAAACCTATGCAACATGGATGATGTCTTCCATCGGATGATGTCTTCCATCGGATGATGTCTTCCATCGGATGATGTCTTCCATCGGATGATGTCTTCCATCGGATGATGTCTTCCATCGGATGATGTCTTCCATCGGATGATGTCTTCCATCGGATGATGTCTTCCATCGGATGATGTCTTCCATCGGATGATGTCTTCCATCGGATGATGTCTTCCATCGGATGATGTCTTCCATCGGATGATGTCTTCCATCGGATGATGTCTTCCATCGGATGATGTCTTCCATCGGATGATGTCTTCCATCGGATGATGTCTTCCATCGGATGATGTCTTCCATCGGATGATGTCTTCCATCGGATGATGTCTTCCATCGGATGATGTCTTCCATCGGATGATGTCTTCCATCGGATGATGTCTTCCATCGGATGATGTCTTCCATCGGATGATGTCTTCCATCGGATGATGTCTTCCATCGGATGATGTCTTCCATCGGATGATGTCTTCCATCGGATGATGTCTTCCATCGGATGATGTCTTCCATCGGATGATGTCTTCCATCGGATGATGTCTTCCATCGGATGATGTCTTCCATCGGATGATGTCTTCCATCGGATGATGTCTTCCATCGGATGATGTCTTCCATCGGATGATGTCTTCCATCGGATGATGTCTTCCATCGGATGATGTCTTCTATCGAATGATGTCTTCCATCGGATGATGTCTTCCATCGGATGATGTCTTCCATCGGATGATGTCTTCCATCGGATGATGTCTTCCATCGGATGATGTCTTCCATCGGATGATGTCTTCCATCGGATGATGTCTTCCATCGGATGATGTCTTCCATCGGATGATGTCTTCCATCGGATGATGTCTTCCATCGGATGATGTCTTCCATCGGATGATGTCTTCCATCGGATGATGTCTTCCATCGGATGATGTCTTCCATCGGATGATGTCTTCCATCGGATGATGTCTTCCATCGGATGATGTCTTCCATCGGATGATGTCTTCCATCGGATGATGTCTTCCATCGGATGATGTCTTCCATCGGATGATGTCTTCCATCGGATGATGTCTTCCATCGGATGATGTCTTCCATCGGATGATGTCTTCCATCGGATGATGTCTTCCATCGGATGATGTCTTCCATCGGATGATGTCTTCCATCGGATGATGTCTTCCATCGGATGATGTCTTCCATCGGATGATGTCTTCCATCGGATGATGTCTTCCATCGGATGATGTCTTCCATCGGATGATGTCTTCCATCGGATGATGTCTCTATCGGATGGAGTTTTATGAATCACGTGGGATGCACGTGACGATCGGATGATGTCTTCCATCGGATGATGTCTTCCATCGGATGATGTCTTCCATCGGATGATGTCTTCCATCGGATGATGTCTTCCATCGGATGATGTCTTCCATCGGATGATGTCTTCCATCGGATGATGTCTTCCATCGGATGATGTCTTCCATCGGATGATGTCTTCCATCGGATGATGTCTTCCATCGGATGATGTCTTCCATCGGATGATGTCTTCCATCGGATGATGTCTTCCATCGGATGATGTCTTCCATCGGATGATGTCTTCCATCGGATGATGTCTTCCATCGGATGATGTCTTCCATCGGATGATGTCTTCCATCGGATGATGTCTTCCATCGGATGATGTCTTCCATCGGATGATGTCTTCCATCGGATGATGTCTTCCATCGGATGATGTCTTCCATCGGATGATGTCTTCCATCGGATGATGTCTTCCATCGGATGATGTCTTCCATCGGATGATGTCTTCCATCGGATGATGTCTTCCATCGGATGATGTCTTCCATCGGATGATGTCTTCCATCGGATGATGTCTTCCATCGGATGATGTCTTCCATCGGATGATGTCTTCCATCGGATGATGTCTTCCATCGGATGATGTCTTCTATCGAATGATGTCTTCCATCGGATGATGTCTTCCATCGGATGATGTCTTCCATCGGATGATGTCTTCCATCGGATGATGTCCTCTATCGGATAATGTCTTCTGGCGGAGGATGTCTCCTATCGGATGGAGTCTTGTGCAGGTTGTGGGTCAGTTGTACGTATGTTGGAAGTCTTGTGCAGGTTGTGGGTCAGTTGTACGTATGTTGGAAGTCTTGTGCAGGTTGTGGGTCAGTTGTACGTATGTTGGAAGTCTTGTGCAGGTTGTGGGTCAGTTGTACGTATGTTGGAAGTCTTGTGCAGGTTGTGGGTCAGTTGTACGTATGTTGGAAGTCTTGTGCAGGTTGTGGGTCAGTTGTACGTATGTTGGAAGTCTTGTGCAGGTTGTGGGTCAGTTGTACGTATGTTGGAAGTCTTGTGCAGGTTGTGGGTCAGTTGTACGTATGTTGGAAGTCTTGTGCAGGTTGTGGGTCAGTTGTACGTATGTTGGAAGTCTTGTGCAGGTTGTGGGTCAGTTGTACGTATGTTGGAAGTCTTGTGCAGGTTGTGGGTCAGTTGTACGTATGTTGGAAGTCTTGTGCAGGTTGTGGGTCAGTTGTACGTATGTTGGAAGTCTTGTGCAGGTTGTGGGTCAGTTGTACGTATGTTGGAAGTCTTGTGCAGGTTGTGGGTCAGTTGTACGTATGTTGGAAGTCTTGTGCAGGTTGTGGGTCAGTTGTACGTATGTTGGAAGTCTTGTGCAGGTTGTGGGTCAGTTGTACGTATGTTGGAAGTCTTGTGCAGGTTGTGGGTCAGTTGTACGTATGTTGGAAGTCTTGTGCAGGTTGTGGGTCAGTTGTACGTATGTTGGAAGTCTTGTGCAGGTTGTGGGTCAGTTGTACGTATGTTGGAAGTCTTGTGCAGGTTGTGGGTCAGTTGTACGTATGTTGGAAGTCTTGTGCAGGTTGTGGGTCAGTTGTACGTATGTTGGAAGTCTTGTGCAGGTTGTGGGTCAGTTGTACGTATGTTGGAAGTCTTGTGCAGGTTGTGGGTCAGTTGTACGTATGTTGGAAGTCTTGTGCAGGTTGTGGGTCAGTTGTACGTATGTTGGAAGTCTTGTGCAGGTTGTGGGTCAGTTGTACGTATGTTGGAAGTCTTGTGCAGGTTGTGGGTCAGTTGTACGTATGTTGGAAGTCTTGTGCAGGTTGTGGGTCAGTTGTACGTATGTTGGAAGTCTTGTGCAGGTTGTGGGTCAGTTGTACGTATGTTGGAAGTCTTGTGCAGGTTGTGGGTCAGTTGTACGTATGTTGGAAGTCTTGTGCAGGTTGTGGGTCAGTTGTACGTATGTTGGAAGTCTTGTGCAGGTTGTGGGTCAGTTGTACGTATGTTGGAAGTCTTGTGCAGGTTGTGGGTCAGTTGTACGTATGTTGGAAGTCTTGTGCAGGTTGTGGGTCAGTTGTACGTATGTTGGAAGTCTTGTGCAGGTTGTGGGTCAGTTGTACGTATGTTGGAAGTCTTGTGCAGGTTGTGGGTCAGTTGTACGTATGTTGGAAGTCTTGTGCAGGTTGTGGGTCAGTTGTACGTATGTTGGAAGTCTTGTGCAGGTTGTGGGTCAGTTGTACGTATGTTGGAAGTCTTGTGCAGGTTGTGGGTCAGTTGTACGTATGTTGGAAGTCTTGTGCAGGTTGTGGGTCAGTTGTACGTATGTTGGAAGTCTTGTGCAGGTTGTGGGTCAGTTGTACGTATGTTGGAAGTCTTGTGCAGGTTGTGGGTCAGTTGTACGTATGTTGGAAGTCTTGTGCAGGTTGTGGGTCAGTTGTACGTATGTTGGAAGTCTTGTGCAGGTTGTGGGTCAGTTGTACGTATGTTGGAAGTCTTGTGCAGGTTGTGGGTCAGTTGTACGTATGTTGGAAGTCTTGTGCAGGTTGTGGGTCAGTTGTACGTATGTTGGAAGTCTTGTGCAGGTTGTGGGTCAGTTGTACGTATGTTGGAAGTCTTGTGCAGGTTGTGGGTCAGTTGTACGTATGTTGGAAGTCTTGTGCAGGTTGTGGGTCAGTTGTACGTATGTTGGAAGTCTTGTGCAGGTTGTGGGTCAGTTGTACGTATGTTGGAAGTCTTGTGCAGGTTGTGGGTCAGTTGTACGTATGTTGGAAGTCTTGTGCAGGTTGTGGGTCAGTTGTACGTATGTTGGAAGTCTTGTGCAGGTTGTGGGTCAGTTGTACGTATGTTGGAAGTCTTGTGCAGGTTGTGGGTCAGTTGTACGTATGTTGGAAGTCTTGTGCAGGTTGTGGGTCAGTTGTACGTATGTTGGAAGTCTTGTGCAGGTTGTGGGTCAGTTGTACGTATGTTGGAAGTCTTGTGCAGGTTGTGGGTCAGTTGTACGTATGTTGGAAGTCTTGTGCAGGTTGTGGGTCAGTTGTACGTATGTTGGAAGTCTTGTGCAGGTTGTGGGTCAGTTGTACGTATGTTGGAAGTCTTGTGCAGGTTGTGGGTCAGTTGTACGTATGTTGGGAGTCTTGTGCAGGTTGTGGGTCAGTTGTACGTATTTTGGAAGTCTTGTGCAGGTTATGGGTAAGTTGTACGTATGTCGGGAGTCTTGTGTAGGTTGTGAGTCAGTTGTACGTATGTTGCGAGTCTTGTGCAAGTTGTGGGTCAGTTGTACGTATGTTGGAAGTCTTGTGCAGGTTGTGGGTCAGTTGTACGTATGTTGGAAGTCTTGTGCAGGTTGTGGGTCAGTTGTACGTATGTTGGAAGTCTTGTGCAGGTTGTGGGTCAGTTGTACGTATGTTGGAAGTCTTGTGCAGGTTGTGGGTCAGTTGTACGTATGTTGGAAGTCTTGTGCAGGTTGTGGGTCAGTTGTACGTATGTCGGGAGTCTTGTGTAGGTTGTGAGTCAGTTGTACGTATGTTGCGAGTCTTGTGCAAGTTGTGGGTCAGTTGTATGTAGGTTGTGAGTCTTGTGCAGATTGTGGGTCAGTTGTATGTACGTTGGGAGTCTTATACAGGATGTGGCTAAGCGAATCCCGGGTTGGACTCGTGCCAGAGGTGACGTGCTCCGTGAATCCTGGGTTGGACTAGGGCCGGAGGTGACATGGCCCCGCGAATCCCAGGTTGGACTCGGGTCGGAGGTGATATGGCTCTGCAAATCCCTGGTTAGACTCAAGCCGGAGGTGACGTGCTCTGCGAATCCCAGGTTGGACTCAGGTCGGAGGTGACGTGGCTCCGCAATTCCCAGGTTGGACTTGGGCTGGAGGTGACGTGGCTCCGCGAATCCCAGGTTGGACTAAGGCCGGAGGTGACGTGCTCCGCGAATCTCGGGTTGGACTCGGGCTGGAGGTTACGTGGCTCTGCGAATCCCATGTTGGACTCGTGCCGGAGGTGACGTGTGTAACACCCGACATTTCGGCCAGGTGATTTTCTGACCATTTTCATTGTCACCCTCTTATTTAACCTTTATGATTTAAAATTTAATGTTAAGATAAATTATTACAAGTTAAGTAAAACTAGGTTGGGTGGCAGTTTTGTAATTAAAATCGATGGATTTAGTATAAATAGGAATGGAAACCTTAAATCTCATTTATTTGCCACTTGTACCGACATTCCCTCTCGGCGATTTCTTCTCTTCCAAGTTCTTGCTCTCGGCTAAACAAACTTTCCTCTGCCGACGACCGGTTTCGAGCTTGCTTTTCTCTGCAAATCCACACCGAGGTATGAATGGACAATGTAGTCATTCATTAGTAAATAGAGCTCTGTTTTCAGCTCGGCACTGAGTTCGGATTTTTAGCAGTGGCCGAGCAGGTTGTGATTTTCTTAATCTGAGAGTAGAAATGTCATCCCGAATCGATTCTGAGTATTTTAAGTAACCAACTCGGATTTAATCAATGGTAAAAACGTCCACCTAGTTTCGGATTCAGACTGCAGTGTGTCAACAGAGGAATCAGAATGACTTTAGCTATTAGATCCTAGGATGGTTTATGATTAGGACTACTAGGACTTTGTTTTAACTACTGTAATGTACATGTTTTAGGTGAAGAAGTTAAAGAAAGGAAGTTCGATGCTAAGGAATGCATGTAAGTGTGTGTTAGATTTCCGGCCACTCGGCCCTACACCGCAAGGGTATTAGGAAATCACTGAGATGTTAACTTGTTGACTATGATTTGTTATTTCCACGATATGAAGAAGTTGTGTAAGTAAATGTAAAGTTACAGGATGTTCTACTTGTCCTTATGGTATGACTCGCGAATTCTCCCACTGGTGGAGGCCGAGATAATGATATGTATGGCTCGCGAATTCTCCCACTGGTGGAGGCCGAGATAATGATATGTATGGCTCGCGAATTCTCCCACTGGTGGAGGCCGAGATAATGATATGTATGGCTCGCGAATTCTCCCACTGGTGGAGGCCGAGATAATGATATGTATGGCTCGCGAATTCTCCCACTGGTGGAGGCCGAGATAATGATATGTATGGCTCGCGAATTCTCCCACTGGGGGAGGCCGAGTGATGTATCATGATTGCCGCGATAGGCAAATGACTATGTACCCTTCTTCCTCCCCTCGTCTCCTGCCTTAATGCATGTCATGTAAATGATAAAGATGAACACGAATGATGAATGGTTTATGAACTTATGTCTCTTTAAATTGTGTACTCATGTATATCTGTCATCATGCATTCCTTACTAAGCATTAGGCTTATAGTTAAACCTTATGGTGTAGGTGAAGAAGGTTCAGGTGAGGATGTTATGTGCAAAGAGGACGCTTAAGGCTGGTTGCTGGAGGATGCTCAAGGTGACAGTGCGGGGCTGGAGAGGCTTTTATGACCCCTGGTTTAAACTCTCATGTTACATTAATTTAAAGGATATGGTAGTTTAAGTAGGATGAGATTATTTAAAATGTGTTTTGTCGATTAGCGACCGGATGATGTTTTAATTTAGCACGCGAGACCCACGTGTTCACCGGAAGATGAAAAATGTGTTTTGTCGATTAGCGACCGGATGATGTTTTAATTTAGCACGCGAGACCCACGTGTTCACCGGAAGATGAAAAATGTGTTTTGTCGATTAGCGACCGGATGATGTTTTAATTTAGCACGCGAGACCCACGTGTTCACCGGAAGATGAAAAATGTGTTTTGTCGATTAGCGACCGGATGATGTTTTAATTTAGCACGCGAGACCCACGTGTTCACCGGAAGATGAAAAATGTGTTTTGTCGATTAGCGACCGGATGATGTTTTAATTTAGCACGCGAGACCCACGTGTTCACCGGAAGATGAAAAATGTGTTTTGTCGATTAGCGACCGGATGATGTTTTAATTTAGCACGCGAGACCCACGTGTTCACCGGAAGATGAAAAATGTGTTTTGTCGATTAGCGACCGGATGATGTTTTAATTTAGCACGCGAGACCCACGTGTTCACCGGAAGATGAAAAATGTGTTTTGTCGATTAGCGACCGGATGATGTTTTAATTTAGCACGCGAGACCCACGTGTTCACCGGAAGATGAAAAATGTGTTTTGTCGATTAGCGACCGGATGATGTTTTAATTTAGCACGCGAGACCCACGTGTTCACCGGAAGATGAAAAAAATGTGTTTTGTCGATTAGCGACCGGATGATGTTTTAATTTAGCACGCGAGACCCACGTGTTCACCGGAAGATGAAAAAAATGTGTTTTGTCGATTAGCGACCGGATGATGTTTTAATTTAGCACGCGAGACCCACGTGTTCACCGGAAGACGAAAAATGTGTTTTGTCGATTAGCGACCGGATGATGTTTTAATTTAGCACGCGAGACCCACGTGTTCACCGGAAGATGAAAAATGTGTTTTGTCGATTAGCGACCGGATGATGTTTTAATTTAGCACGCGAGACCCACGTGTTCACCGGAAGATGAAAAATGTGTTTTGTCGATTAGCGACCGGATGATGTTTTAATTTAGCACGCGAGACCCACGTGTTCACCGGAAGATGAAAAATGTGTTTTGTCGATTAGCGACCGGATGATGTTTTAATTTAGCACGCGAGACCCACGTGTTCACCGGAAGATGAAAAATGTGTTTTGTCGATTAGCGACCGGATGATGTTTTAATTTAGCACGCGAGACCCACGTGTTCACCGGAAGATGAAAAATGTGTTTTGTCGATTAGCGACCGGATGATGTTTTAATTTAGCACGCGAGACCCACGTGTTCACCGGAAGATGAAAAATGTGTTTTGTCGATTAGCGACCGGATGATGTTTTAATTTAGCACGCGAGACCCACGTGTTCACCGGAAGATGAAAAATGTGTTTTGTCGATTAGCGACCGGATGATGTTTTAATTTAGCACGCGAGACCCACGTGTTCACCGGAAGATGAAAAATGTGTTTTGTCGATTAGCGACCGGATGATGTTTTAATTTAGCACGCGAGACCCACGTGTTCACCGGAAGATGAAAAATGTGTTTTGTCGATTAGCGACGGATGATGTTTTAATTTAGCACGCGAGACCCACGTGTTCACCGGAAGATGAAAAATGTGTTTTGTCGATTAGCGACCGGATGATGTTTTAATTTAGCACGCGAGACCCACGTGTTCACCGGAAGATGAAAAAAATGTGTTTTGTCGATTAGCGACCGGATGATGTTTTAATTTAGCACGCGAGACCCACGTGTTCACCGGAAGATGAAAAATGTGTTTTGTCGATTAGCGACCGGATGATGTTTTAATTTAGCACGCGAGACCCACGTGTTCACCGGAAGACGAAAAATGTGTTTTGTCGATTAGCGACCGGATGATGTTTTAATTTAGCACGCGAGACCCACGTGTTCACCGGAAGATGAAAAATGTGTTTTGTCGATTAGCGACGGATGATGTTTTAATTTAGCACGCGAGACCCACGTGTTCACCGGAAGATGAAAAAAATGTGTTTTGTCGATTAGCGACCGGATGATGTTTTAATTTAGCACGCGAGACCCACGTGTTCACCGGAAGATGAAAAATGTGTTTTGTCGATTAGCGACCGGATGATGTTTTAATTTAGCACGCGAGACCCACGTGTTCACCGGAAGATGAAAAAAATGTGTTTTGTCGATTAGCGACGGATGATGTTTTAATTTAGCACGCGAGACCCACGTGTTCACCGGAAGACGAAAAATGTGTTTTGTCGATTAGCGACCGGATGATGTTTTAATTTAGCACGCGAGACCCACGTGTTCACCGGAAGATGAAAAATGTGTTTTGTCGATTAGCGACCGGATGATGTTTTAATTTAGCACGCGAGACCCACGTGTTCACCGGAAGATGAAAAAAATGTGTTTTGTCGATTAGCGACCGGATGATGTTTTAATTTAGCACGCGAGACCCACGTGTTCACCGGAAGATGAAAAATGTGTTTTGTCGATTAGCGACCGGATGATGTTTTAATTTAGCACGCTAGACCCACGTGTCCACCGAAGATGTCTCTTTTAGGTGATGTTTAAGCGAGTCACGCGTAATGCACGTGATGACCGGACGCACTAAATTTCTGAGGGCTGTCAACGCATGAACCCATGCAAACCCGAGTGGTATTATGTTAGAGAATTGAGATACCTCCTCTTTTCCGGAATTGTCAAGAACCAATGACCGAGTCTAGTCGATCGACTCGTGAAAGTTTGAGCCGACGAGGCGTGGGAGTCGGCACGAGAGGGTTCGTTTTCCTTAATGGTTCTGCGTCTCTATTACCAGTTTAAAAAAACAAATATATATGTATAATGTGGAAGTTTGTTGTGAGATAGTAAGTGAATGTAATAATAGTAAAAGTCAGGCAAAACGGTAATGAAAGTATATGAGTACGTGACGGCTCCTAGCCGGGGTCGTTACAATTGTGGTATCAAAGCAAAACCAGGTTCTAAAACCGATTCTGCAGACTGCCTTCCAGCTTTGACTGTCACTTGAGCACACCCCAGCAACTGTAAGTGTTTATGATTTCATGTATGTCATTAAGTTAAATTATGTCTGAAATGATTTTTCTAGGAATCCCAAGATGGTTAGAGGTCAACAGAGAGAGAGCAATGAGGATAGCAATGCTATTGCTCAGTTGACTGAGTTGGTCATGCGCCAATCTCACCAGATAGAACGACTGATGACAGCTAGGGAAGAACAAGGCAACTCCAGTACTAACGCAACTCATGATTATGGGGGTGAGCGCTTTCACCGGCTTCGACCCCCGGTGTTTAATGGGTATGTTTCAGATCCTATTCATGCTGAGGAGTGGATCCGAAAGATTGAAGACATGTTGAAGTATGCAAAGGTTGACGAAGGGGATAAGGTCCACCTATGCCGTCTTTCATTTGGAGTTAAGTGCAAGGCATTGGTGGGACTCGATCCAGAGCACCGCTAATGCCGAAGCTATGACCTGGGGGATGTTCAAGACTGCCTTCTTGACAAGTACTTCAATAGGACTGTTCGGGCCACAAGAAGAAGGAGTTCATGAATCTACGACAAACTGGCTCTGTGACGGATTATATATGTGAATTTGATGCTTTATCACGGTTTGCTCCCCGTATGATTGAGGATGAGGAAGAGTAAGATTTACCATTTGTTCAAGGACTGAAGCCAAGTCTGTACATGAAGGTGAAGACTGCTGGGATACATAATGTACCTTATGGGATGTGACGGCCAAGGCCTTGGAGCTGGAAGAGGCAGAAATGACAGCATACGCACAGCGCGAACAGCCAAAGAAACTCATGAAGGACGCTCAAGCCGCCACCCACGTCAGAACAAAGGTTGGCAGCCACGACAGAACAGGGACCACAGCAACAGCAGCATGGAATGAAGAGGCCCCTCAACCAGAATGATGACCAGGGAAAAGGAAAGAGACCTCTGGCGCCTCTATGCCCTACATGTCAGAGGAACCACCCTGGTGAGTGCAAGCTGCTTTCTGGCCGGTGTTCAGGTGTGATAAGACCGGACACATAGTCAGAGATTGTCCCATGTCGCCAGACCCCGAACCGTGCAAGGGTTGTACCCAGAGTGTATGCGTTGATGGAAGATGAGGGAGCTGATCAACATACAGTCATATCAGGTACCATCATGATCTGTGGTTTTGCTGCTTATACACTCATAGATACAGGGGCCACACACTCGTTTATATCAACCTTGTTTGTATGCAAACATAACATAGACCCTTACCAGCTGAAAGGTCATATAGTGTTGTGTTGCCATCAGGGAAGTCCCTACATTCAGAACAGATTGTTAAGGGTGACGTCGTGTCCTTAGGGGATAAGAATCTCTATGCGGAGTTAATTGTCATTGACATGAAAGGGTATGAGGTGATATTAGGGATGGATTGGTTATTAGACATCATGCACGATAAGTTGTAGATCCGGAATAGTTGATTTTAGACCCCCAAATGGTAATCATTATTCCTTCCAAGCTATTCCTAAAATAAGTAAGATACCAATTATATCCTCACTAGAAATATACCGATGCTGAGATGTGGTTGTGAGAGCTACCTGGCTAGTGTTTATAGATGATCGGGTGAAGAATAAAACTGAGCTACAGGACATTCCTATAGTCCGGGAGTTTCCCGAGGCATTCTTGGATGACTTACCGGGTATACCACCTGATAGAGAAATAGAGTTTGTAATTGATACATACCCTGAGGCATCACCTGTATCTAAGAACCCTTACCGTATGGCACCTGTGAGTTGAAAGAATTGAAGGTTCAACTGCAGGAATTGGTTGACAAGGGATTTATTCACCCCAGCAGTTCTCCTTGGGTGCACCAGTCTTATTTGTAAGGAAGAAGGATGGTTCTCTTAGAATGGTGCATAGACTACAGGGAACTAAATAAGTTGACAATCAAGAATAGGTACCCCTTACCCAGGATTGACGATTTGTTTGACCAGTTGCAAGGAGCTAAGGTATTTTCAAAGATAGATTTACGTTCGGGTTATTACCAACTGAAGGTTAAAGAAGGAGATATACCAAGACAGCCTTCAGAACCCGCTATGGACATTATGAATTCTTAGTCATGTCGTTTGGATTGACAAACGCCCCTGCAGCCTTCATGGATTAATGACCGTGTGTTTCGCGGATATTTAGATAAGTTTGTGATTGTATTCATAGATGATATCTTGATAAATTCCCGAACTGTGGCTGACCATGAAGAACATTTGAAGGTAGTTTGACGACATTGAAGGAGCATCAACTTTACGCCAAGCTGTCTAAGTGTGAGTTTTGGTTAGATAAGGTTAATTTCCTTGGCCACGTAGTTTCTGCTAATGGCATATCTGTAGACCCGACCAAAATTCAGGCAGTAAAGGATTGGCCTCAACCTAAGAATGCCAGGCGAAGTCCGCAGCTTCCTTGGATTGGCAGGCTATTACAGAAAGTTCATCAAGGGATTTCTATGATAGCTAAACCCCGGACGAGTTGACAAAGAAGGACATTAAGTATTCTTGGACTGAAGCCTGTGAAGACAGCTTCCAGACGTTAAAACTGAAGTTAACAACAGCTCCTGTATTGACCCTCCCAACCGAAGAAGGAAAATTTAGTGTTTACTGTGATGCTTCTAAAGTCGGTTTAGGTTGTGTTTTGATGCAAGAGGGTAAAGTTATAGCGTATGCTTCTAGACAGCTAAAGGGTTACGAGCAAAATTACCCCACTCATGACCTAGAATTGGCTGCTGTTGTTTTTTGCCTTGAAGATTTGGAGGCACTATTTATGGACAGCAGTGTGAGGTGTTTTCTGACCATAAAAGTCTAAAGTACCTCTTCACACAGAAGGAATTGAACATGAGACAGAGACGTTGGTTGGAGTATGTCAAGGATTACGATTTTGAGATCAAGTATCACCCCGGGAAGGCTAACTCTGTAGCTGATGCGTTGAGTAGGATGTCAACAACAATGCAGCCCGTGGTTTCAACCATGTCTATGCCCTTAAGAACAGAAGTTCAGAAATTTGACTTGGAGATAGTTCCAGAGTTATCAGTCTTGCTCGCTGAATTAACTATTCAACCAACAATTTTGGAAAAGATCAAGGATGCACAGCAGAGGGATTCAGTGGAAAATATCAGCATGATGGATAGTTGAAGGAAACCACCTCCGAGTTTCAGTCTCTCCAAGGATGGGATCCTGAGGTTTAGGAATCGGTGGTGCATTCCTAATGATGCGGGTTTGCGTAAGTTGATCTTAGATGAGGCGCACTCCTCTTCCTTTTCTGTACATCCTGGCTGCACCAAGATGTACCGAGACCTGAAGTTACAGTACTGGTGGCCTAACCTAAAAGGGATGTTGCTAAGTATGTAGCGTCCATTTAGTATGCCAACAAGTCAAGGCCGAGCACCAGCGTCCAGGAGGTACTCTTCAGCTGTTGCCTATTCCCGAGTGAAGTGGGAACACAAAGCTATGGATTTCGTTGTAGGACTACCTAAGACGACAAAAGGACATACTGTATTTGGGTGTGGGTGGATAGACTGACGAAATCAGTCCATTTCTTACCTGTAAGGACCACCTATACGATGGACCATTTGCTGATCTTTATGTTCAGGAAATTATTAGGTTGCATGGAATCCCGGTATCTATTGTTTCTGACCGTGACCCAAGGTTCACCTCTCGATTCTGGAAAGGTTTGCAAGGTACATTAGGTACAAAGTTATCTTTCAGCACAGCTTTTCACCCCAGACCGATGGCCAATCAGAAAGGACGATTCAAATACTCGAAGATATTGTGAGAGCATGTGTACTTGACTTTCAGACAACTTGGAGTAGACATTTACCGCTAGTTGAATTCTCCTACAATAACAGTTATCAGTCCACCATCGGTATGGCACCATATGAAGCTCTGTATGGTAGGAAATGTAGGTCACCTCTTTATTGGGACGAAATTGGTGAAACAAAACTTCTTGGACTCGATATTCTGCAGCAAATGTCAGATAAGATTGCAACTATTCGGAAAAGAATGATGACTGCACAAAGCCGGCAGAAGTGTTATGCAGATCGAGGAGAAGGGAACTCGAGTTTGCAGTAGGAGATGAAGTATTCTTAAAGGTGTCACCATTTAAAGGAGTCTTAAGATTTGGCAAGAAGGGAAAACTTAATCCGAGATTTATTGGACCCTTCCCTGTCTTGGCAAAAGTTGGAAGTACAGCTTACAGACTGCAACTGCCTCCATCATTGGATAAAGTTCATAATGTCTTCCATGTGTCAATGTTAAGGAAGTGTATGCGTGATCCGATGCAGGTCATCCAGCCATCGGATATTGGTTTAGAGCCGACACTGGAGTATGAAGAGAAACCAATACAGATTTTGGAATATGCAGTCAAGACTCTGAGAAACAAAAGATTCCATTGGTGAAGGTTTATGGACAAATCACGACATGAGGAAGCCACATGGGAAAGACAGCAGGAGATGTTGGACAAATATCCTAAGTTATTTGCTTGAGCAATTTCGAGGACGAAAATTTTTGTTTAAGGAGGGGTGGATGTAACACCCGACATTTCGGCCAGGTGATTTTCTGACCATTTTCATTGTCACCCTCTTATTTAACCTTTATGATTTAAAATTTAATGTTAGATAAATTATTACAAGTTAAGTAAAACTAGGTTGGGTGGCAGTTTGTAAATTAAAATCGCTGGATTTAGTATAAATAGGAAATGGAAACCTTAAATCTCATTTATTGCCACTGTAGCCGACATTCCCTCTCGGCGAATTCTCCCACTGGTGGAGGCCGAGTTAATGATATGTATGGCTCGCGAATTCTCCCACTGGTGGAGGCCGAGTTAATGATATGTATGGCTCGCGAATTCTCCCACTGGTGGAGGCCGAGTTAATGATATGTATGGCTCGCGAATTCTCCCACTGGTGGAGGCCGAGTTAATGATATGTATGGCTCGCGAATTCTCCCACTGGTGGAGGCCGAGTTAATGATATGTATGGCTCGCGAATTCTCCCACTGGTGGAGGCCGAGTTAATGATATGTATGGCTCGCGAATTCTCCCACTGGTGGAGGCCGAGTTAATGATATGTATGGCTCGCGAATTCTCCCACTGGTGGAGGCCGAGTTAATGATATGTATGGCTCGCGAATTCTCCCACTGGTGGAGGCCGAGTTAATGATATGTATGGCTCGCGAATTCTCCCACTGGTGGAGGCCGAGTTAATGATATGTATGGCTCGCGAATTCTCCCACTGGTGGAGGCCGAGTTAATGATATGTATGGCTCGCGAATTCTCCCACTGGTGGAGGCCGAGTTAATGATATGTATGGCTCGCGAATTCTCCCACTGGTGGAGGCCGAGTTAATGATATGTATGGCTCGCGAATTCTCCCACTGGTGGAGGCCGAGTTAATGATATGTATGGCTCGCGAATTCTCCCACTGGTGGAGGCCGAGTTAATGATATGTATGGCTCGCGAATTCTCCCACTGGTGGAGGCCGAGTTAATGATATGTATGGCTCGCGAATTCTCCCACTGGTGGAGGCCGAGTTAATGATATGTATGGCTCGCGAATTCTCCCACTGGTGGAGGCCGAGTTAATGATATGTATGGCTCGCGAATTCTCCCACTGGTGGAGGCCGAGTTAATGATATGTATGGCTCGCGAATTCTCCCACTGGTGGAGGCCGAGTTAATGATATGTATGGCTCGCGAATTCTCCCACTGGTGGAGGCCGAGTTAATGATATGTATGGCTCGCGAATTCTCCCACTGGTGGAGGCCGAGTTAATGATATGTATGGCTCGCGAATTCTCCCACTGGTGGAGGCCGAGTTAATGATATGTATGGCTCGCGAATTCTCCCACTGGTGGAGGCCGAGTTAATGATATGTATGGCTCGCGAATTCTCCCACTGGTGGAGGCCGAGTTAATGATATGTATGGCTCGCGAATTCTCCCACTGGTGGAGGCCGAGTTAATGATATGTATGGCTCGCGAATTCTCCCACTGGTGGAGGCCGAGTTAATGATATGTATGGCTCGCGAATTCTCCCACTGGTGGAGGCCGAGTTAATGATATGTATGGCTCGCGAATTCTCCCACTGGTGGAGGCCGAGTTAATGATATGTATGGCTCGCGAATTCTCCCACTGGTGGAGGCCGAGTTAATGATATGTATGGCTCGCGAATTCTCCCACTGGTGGAGGCCGAGTTAATGATATGTATGGCTCGCGAATTCTCCCACTGGTGGAGGCCGAGTTAATGATATGTATGGCTCGCGAATTCTCCCACTGGTGGAGGCCGAGTTAATGATATGTATGGCTCGCGAATTCTCCCACTGGTGGAGGCCGAGTTAATGATATGTATGGCTCGCGAATTCTCCCACTGGTGGAGGCCGAGTTAATGATATGTATGGCTCGCGAATTCTCCCACTGGTGGAGGCCGAGTTAATGATATGTATGGCTCGCGAATTCTCCCACTGGTGGAGGCCGAGTTAATGATATGTATGGCTCGCGAATTCTCCCACTGGTGGAGGCCGAGTTAATGATATGTATGGCTCGCGAATTCTCCCACTGGTGGAGGCCGAGTTAATGATATGTATGGCTCGCGAATTCTCCCACTGGTGGAGGCCGAGTTAATGATATGTATGGCTCGCGAATTCTCCCACTGGTGGAGGCCGAGTTAATGATATGTATGGCTCGCGAATTCTCCCACTGGTGGAGGCCGAGTTAATGATATGTATGGCTCGCGAATTCTCCCACTGGTGGAGGCCGAGTTAATGATATGTATGGCTCGCGAATTCTCCCACTGGTGGAGGCCGAGTTAATGATATGTATGGCTCGCGAATTCTCCCACTGGTGGAGGCCGAGTTAATGATATGTATGGCTCGCGAATTCTCCCACTGGTGGAGGCCGAGTTAATGATATGTATGGCTCGCGAATTCTCCCACTGGTGGAGGCCGAGTTAATGATATGTATGGCTCGCGAATTCTCCCACTGGTGGAGGCCGAGTTAATGATATGTATGGCTCGCGAATTCTCCCACTGGGGGAGGCCGAGTGATGTATCATGATTGCCGCGATAGGCAAATGATTATGTATGACTGCCGCGATAGGCAAATGACTATGTACCCTGTCTTCCTCCCCTCGTCTCCTTTCCTTAATGCATGTCATGTAATGATAAAGATGAACACGAATGATGAATGGTTTATGAACTTATGTCTCTTTAAATTGTGTACTCATGTATATCTGTCAGCATGCATTCCTTACTACGCATTAGGACGAAAAATGTGTTTTGTCGATTAGCGACCGGATGATGTTTTAATTTAGCACGCGAGACCCACGTGTTCACCGGAAGACGAAAAATGTGTTTTGTCGATTAGCGACCGGATGATGTTTTAATTTAGCACGTGAGACCCACGTGTTCACCGGAAGATGAAAAATGTGTTTTGTCGATTAGCGACCGGATGATGTTTTAATTTAGCACGCGAGACCCACGTGTTCACCGGAAGATGAAAAATGTGTTTTGTCGATTAGCGACCGGATGATGTTTTAATTTAGCACGTGAGACCCACGTGTTCACCGGAAGATGAAAAAAATGTGTTTTGTCGATTAGCGACCGGATGATGTTTTAATTTAGCACGCGAGACCCACGTGTTCACCGGAAGACGAAAAATGTGTTTTGTCGATTAGCGACCGGATGATGTTTTAATTTAGCACGCGAGACCCACGTGTTCACCGGAAGATGAAAAATGTGTTTTGTCGATTAGCGACCGGATGATGTTTTAATTTAGCACGCGAGACCCACGTGTTCACCGGAAGATGAAAAATGTGTTTTGTCGATTAGCGACCGGATGATGTTTTAATTTAGCACGCGAGACCCACGTGTTCACCGGAAGATGAAAAATGTGTTTTGTCGATTAGCGACCGGATGATGTTTTAATTTAGCACGTGAGACCCACGTGTTCACCGGAAGACGAAAAATGTGTTTTGTCGATTAGCGACCGGATGATGTTTTAATTTAGCACGCGAGACCCACGTGTTCACCGGAAGATGAAAAATGTGTTTTGTCGATTAGCGACCGGATGATGTTTTAATTTAGCACGCGAGACCCACGTGTTCACCGGAAGATGAAAAATGTGTTTTGTCGATTAGCGACCGGATGATGTTTTAATTTAGCACGTGAGACCCACGTGTTCACCGGAAGATGAAAAATGTGTTTTGTCGATTAGCGACCGGATGATGTTTTAATTTAGCACGCGAGACCCACGTGTTCACCGGAAGATGAAAAATGTGTTTTGTCGATTAGCGACCGGATGATGTTTTAATTTAGCACGCGAGACCCACGTGTTCACCGGAAGACGAAAAATGTGTTTTGTCGATTAGCGACCGGATGATGTTTTAATTTAGCACGCGAGACCCACGTGTTCACCGGAAGATGAAAAATGTGTTTTGTCGATTAGCGACCGGATGATGTTTTAATTTAGCACGCGAGACCCACGTGTTCACCGGAAGACGAAAAATGTGTTTTGTCGATTAGCGACCGGATGATGTTTTAATTTAGCACGTGAGACCCACGTGTTCACCGGAAGATGAAAAATGTGTTTTGTCGATTAGCGACCGGATGATGTTTTAATTTAGCACGCGAGACCCACGTGTTCACCGGAAGACGAAAAATGTGTTTTGTCGATTAGCGACCGGATGATGTTTTAATTTAGCACGTGAGACCCACGTGTTCACCGGAAGATGAAAAATGTGTTTTGTCGATTAGCGACCGGATGATGTTTTAATTTAGCACGTGAGACCCACGTGTTCACCGGAAGACGAAAAATGTGTTTTGTCGATTAGCGACCGGATGATGTTTTAATTTAGCACGTGAGACCCACGTGTTCACCGGAAGATGAAAAATGTGTTTTGTCGATTAGCGACCGGATGATGTTTTAATTTAGCACGCGAGACCCACGTGTTCACCGGAAGACGAAAAATGTGTTTTGTCGATTAGCGACCGGATGATGTTTTAATTTAGCACGCGAGACCCACGTGTTCACCGGAAGATGAAAAATGTGTTTTGTCGATTAGCGACCGGATGATGTTTTAATTTAGCACGTGAGACCCACGTGTTCACCGGAAGATGAAAAAAATGTGTTTTGTCGATTAGCGACCGGATGATGTTTTAATTTAGCACGTGAGACCCACGTGTTCACCGGAAGACGAAAAATGTGTTTTGTCGATTAGCGACCGGATGATGTTTTAATTTAGCACGTGAGACCCACGTGTTCACCGGAAGATGAAAAATGTGTTTTGTCGATTAGCGACCGGATGATGTTTTAATTTAGCACGTGAGACCCACGTGTTCACCGGAAGACGAAAAATGTGTTTTGTCGATTAGCGACCGGATGATGTTTTAATTTAGCACGCGAGACCCACGTGTTCACCGGAAGATGAAAAATGTGTTTTGTCGATTAGCGACCGGATGATGTTTTAATTTAGCACGCGAGACCCACGTGTTCACCGGAAGACGAAAAATGTGTTTTGTCGATTAGCGACCGGATGATGTTTTAATTTAGCACGTGAGACCCACGTGTTCACCGGAAGACGAAAAATGTGTTTTGTCGATTAGCGACCGGATGATGTTTTAATTTAGCACGTGAGACCCACGTGTTCACCGGAAGATGAAAAATGTGTTTTGTCGATTAGCGACCGGATGATGTTTTAATTTAGCACGTGAGACCCACGTGTTCACCGGAAGACGAAAAATGTGTTTTGTCGATTAGCGACCGGATGATGTTTTAATTTAGCACGCGAGACCCACGTGTTCACCGGAAGATGAAAAATGTGTTTTGTCGATTAGCGACCGGATGATGTTTTAATTTAGCACGCGAGACCCACGTGTTCACCGGAAGACGAAAAATGTGTTTTGTCGATTAGCGACCGGATGATGTTTTAATTTAGCACGCGAGACCCACGTGTTCACCGGAAGATGAAAAATGTGTTTTGTCGATTAGCGACCGGATGATGTTTTAATTTAGCACGTGAGACCCACGTGTTCACCGGAAGATGAAAAATGTGTTTTGTCGATTAGCGACCGGATGATGTTTTAATTTAGCACGCGAGACCCACGTGTTCACCGGAAGATGAAAAATGTGTTTTGTCGATTAGCGACCGGATGATGTTTTAATTTAGCACGCGAGACCCACGTGTTCACCGGAAGATGAAAAAAATGTGTTTGTCGATTAGCGACCGGATGATGTTTTAATTTAGCACGTGAGACCCACGTGTTCACCGGAAGACGAAAAATGTGTTTTGTCGATTAGCGACCGGATGATGTTTTAATTTAGCACGCGAGACCCACGTGTTCACCGGAAGATGAAAAATGTGTTTTGTCGATTAGCGACCGGATGATGTTTTAATTTAGCACGCGAGACCCACGTGTTCACCGGAAGATGAAAAAAATGTGTTTTGTCGATTAGCGACCGGATGATGTTTTAATTTAGCACGTGAGACCCACGTGTTCACCGGAAGACGAAAAATGTGTTTTGTCGATTAGCGACCGGATGATGTTTAATTTAGCACGCGAGACCCACGTGTCCACCGGAAGATGTCTCCTTTTAGGTGATGTTAAGCGAGTCACGCGTAATGCACGTGATGACCGGACGACTAAATTTCTGAGGGCTGTCAACGCATGCAACCCATGCAAACCCGAGTGGTATTATGTTAAGAGAATTGAGGATACCTCCTCTTTTCCCGGAATTGTCAAGAAACCAATGACCGAGTCTAGTCGCTCGACTCTGTGAAAGTTTGAGCCGACGAGGCGTGGGAAGTCGGGCACGAGAGGGTTCGTTTTCCTTAATGGTTCTGCGTCTCTATTACCAGTTTAAAAAAAAATATATATGTATAATGTGGAAGTTTGTTGTGAGATAGTAAGTGAATGTAATAATAGTAAAAGTCAGGCAAACGGTTAATGAAAGTATATGAGTACGTGACGGCTCCTGGCCGGGGTCGTTACAACGTGCATGTGTTAGGATTGCATAACTGATTTTAATGTTTCATATTTATTTTCAACACTCTACTTACTAAGCTTTGACCTTACCGTGTGTTCTGTGGTGTAGGTGCCATAGAAGAGGAGGGTGAGTGGCGAGAGTCTGACCAGTAGATAGATGGCAGTTGATGGCATGCAACCAGGGCCTCGGCTGATGGTAGTGTTATGGCAACTCGACCTAGGAGGAGCTGTGGCTCGGTATTGATGGGGAGTGAGGCTTCTCTTTGTTTTTATTTTGTGAGGGTATTGTGTAGTTGTATATAGTCATAGTTAAGGGTGATGTGTCACCCTATACTGTGAATTTTCTTCATTTTGGGTTGATAGTACAATCTTTCTACTGATGATGATTGTCTAGAGACTTCGTATGTTGGTTAGATGGTTAGAAATATTCTGGATCTGGTTGAGGATTTGATTCGTTTGCAGGTACCTAGCATTTTTGGGGCACCATTTTCTGGTGTTACTCTGTCAAAATTTTTGGGGAGGATGCTGTGGTACTTAACGGTTAGAATTAAGGAAAATTAGTGAGTCTAGGCAGCTAGGTAAGACATAAGAGAGCTTCGGGAGGTTAGTTTTAATTTTGTTGCGTGAGTTTTAATGGAAGTTTAAGCGAATGGGATTAGGAGAACTTAGTGAGTTAATGAAACCATGTATGGCATGAGTGAAGTCTTCAGGAGACTTAGCTTTAAATTCCGCTGCATCCGTTTAACTAAAATGGATTCCTTGCACTAGTAGTTACGTGGATGAGATAGTAGTCAAAGGGAGTGTAACGACCCCGATGGGATCGCCACGTAAACATGACAATCGTGATCATTTACTTCTTAATTTCTACGCCCTGTTTATTATTAGTATTTCTCTCTTCTTTTTTTTTTAAAACTTAGAACTTGAACTTGACTCCTTCATGTTTCTAATAACTCATTCATCGACAGGATCAGTCGATTAAGCTCGATCGTCAGTTCCAAAATATAATCGGATAGGGAGGAAATGCCCTCAAATCACTTAACATGATTCTACTCGAGTTTGCATGGATTTGCATGCATCGGCTGGCAGGGTGTGCCCCATCCGATTTGTCACGTGTACTCTACGTGACTCACTTATCGTCGCCTAATAGAAGATATCTTCCGGTGGGCACGTGGGTTTCACATGTTCAATTATACATCGCCCAGTAGTGGACATCCACCGGTGAACACGAGTCAAACACGTGACTCTTTAAAATCTCACTAGATAAGAAACATCATCCGGTGAGCACGTGCATCGCTCATGACTTATTAAAATCACACTCGGCCACTAACGACAAACATCGTCTACATCATCCGGTGAATAATTATACTTCCTCCACCGGTCACTAGATGACAAAATAACATTTTTCATCTTCCGGCGAAGAGATACTCTACATCATCCGGTCACTAGACGACAAACCATACTTTCATCATCCGGCAACTAAACACACTTCAACTCTCACATCACCCGAGCACTAACGACAAAATAACACTCACATCGCCCGGTATTGTAAATACCCGCATCATCAGGTAACTATACGACAAACGACTTAACCCTTATCATCCGGCGAGCAAAACACTCGACATCACCGGATGACTAAAACACTCGACATCATCCGACAGACATAATCTTCACAGACTTCAAATTTCAATGACTTAACATTCATACGTATAGAAAATTAGGGACTCGTTCAGAATACACGTAGCGGAAAACTTAAGCAAAACAGACCGTTCGATAACCCTTAAAATTAATTCCAGACTCAGAAGTTAACTCAGACAATACTAACACTATCCTACATAATTCCAGTTCTTGTATTCTTACTGACATAAGGAAGAAATAACCTGGGGTCATAATCACCTCTCCAGTCCCGCACTGTCACATTGAGCATCCTCCAGCAACCAGCTTTAAATATTCTCTTTGAAATTAGTATCTTCACCTGTAGTCTCTTCGCCTACAACATAAGGTTTAACTATAAGCCTAATGCTTAGTAAGGAATGCATGCTGACAGACATACATGAGTGTACAAATTAAAGAAACATAAGTTCGTAAATCTTTCTTCATTCATGCTCATTTTCATCATTTACATAGCATGTATTAAGGGAGGAAACGAGGGAGAAAGACAGGGCACATGATCATTGCCAATCGGGCAATCGTAGTAACGACTGGCTCGGCCTCCACCAGTGGGAGAATTCGCGAGCCGTACTTATCATCATCTCGGCCTCCACCAGTGGGAGAATTCGCGAGCCATGCTTATCATCAACTTGGCCTCCACCAGTGGGAAAATTCGCGAGCCATACTTATCATCAACTCGGCCTCCACCAGTGGGAGAATTCGCGAGCCATACTTAAACCTTGTGAACATATCATAGTCATTTCCCCCGTTCCGCTCTTAATCATGCTTACATTTGTTTTTCTTTTCATGTTCTTAACTTAATCATAAACGAGCACATAATGCATGGAAACGAATTTTCACAGAGGAATGTCATACAGTATGAACGAGTAAAAACATCATGTAACTTAACATCTTCCTACCCAATAACTTCATATCATGGCAAACTACTAGTCATAATCGTCAGATAAACATTTCAACAATTTTTCCTAGTATCTTTTTGGTGTAGGGCCCTAGTGGCCAGAAATCCTAATACATCCACTTACCTGGATTCCTTAGCTAAGCAGCACCTTCACTTGAGCTTTCCTCGCCTATGACATTTCATATTCGTAGTTAGAATAAAATCCTAAATAACTTAAAACTCAAAACTAGTAAGGTCCTAACTAAATGTCATCCTAAAATCTGTATTTCTTAGTCCTTTCCGCCAAGCACCTTGTGTGCGCGGTTTAAGCTCCGAAACTCCGGACATTCAGATTCAACCTAGCAGCTACTTACAGTCGGTTGTCAAAGTTCAGATTTGAATCGGTAATACTATTATCAAACTAAGATTAACAATGTTCCTATTATTACTCTGTCAATACAGAATCGGGACTTCGGGTTTCTAGCTGAAAACAGGACTCTAAATAACTACTCAACAACTACATTGTCTGAACCTTACCGCGAACGTGGGTTTTCAGAGTGAATATTGGAGAAATCATTCGTTGGTGAAGAAGTCGCCGGCTGAGAGAGAGCTCTGGAGAGTGAAGAAATCGTGGAAGGGAGTGTGTCGGCTACAGTGGCTTGAGTGAAATTTAAAACTTTTCCTTCTTCTTTATATACTGATCTCAACTTCCAATATTACAATATTGCCACTCAACCTAGTTTAAAACCCACATGTAAATAATTAAACTTGTCATAAAATTCTAAACCGCGAAGATTAAATATTCATGACCGTTAATATAGTTAGGAAAATTACCTAGTCGTATCTCGGGTGTTACAGGGAGTCTCGTTTAGCTCAGAGTAGTCCCTGTGCGCACCGAGAACTCGAGTGGGTTTTCGGGGCGTTACACAAAGAGCACATGAATGCCAACATCAAGATTTGATAAACAACTCTCTGCGACATAGGGAGAATGATGTGCCTTGGAAGATCATCACTAAACTTTTAACTTTAGTCTAACATTTAACTTACAAGCTTGCCTCTGTTGTAGGAATGGACATCCTTAGAAGCATGAAGACATCCTTGAAGGCTTGGAGAAGGAGAACCATGGAAGAACCACCAAAGCAACATGGACTACACAGTTGGAGAAGCATGGAAGGACAACCTTAAAAGCTTGAAGACTACCTTTAAGGCTTGAAGTAGAAGATCAATGAAAGAGCTACCAAATGCCACATGGACTTCACGAATTGAAGGAAGCATCTCAAGCTTAATTTATAAGATGGTTCGGAGATAAATTAAAACACAAATGCATGGCTTGCATTCATGGAGCAATCGTCCATGAAGATGCATCACACTTTTGGCGCCAACTTTGAAGACAATTCACACATGTCGGCAATTCTATGCCACCTCAAGTAGGGAACCTGTAATGCCTCGAGTTGTCTGAACCCGGCTCGCTACTCCTAATCCATACTCGTACGATAAAATGCGTGACAAATTTAAAACTTTATCCATCGACTTAAAACGTCATCGTTTAAAAATAATTAAACCCCGCAGCAGAAGACTAACATTGCGTGGAAGATTAGTTATAAAATAAAACTAAACAAAATTTCAAGTTTTAAAAATAATAAAAGGAAATACCGGTTGACACCCATAAGCTTCAGTCAACACTTGTTCCAATAAGGGCCCAAGGGTCGACACCTATATACCCTGGTCGACACTTGAGTGCACCAATCGACACTCCATTACTCTTTGTTTTCATCGGTCAAACCTTGGAGTCGACACCCAGCCTAACTGGTCGATACCTGTAGGCACAGGTCGACACTTTATTCGTCTCTGTTTGGGGTGGTCGATCTTCGTGGTCGACACCTTCACTAACCGGTCAACACCAGAGGGCACTAGTCACACTATGCTCAGGTTGACACACTCAAAGGTCGACACCCGCATACCCAGATTGACATTTTACTCAGGTTGACGCTTTTAGCTCCTACTGCTATTAACCTTGGACAAAACTCCACCATTTTACAGGAAATTGGACACATAACAGTTTAAAAGCAGAAAACCCAAAACCTGCATTTTCAAATCAAATTTCTTCCAAATAGTTCCAAAATACGTTTGTACGTCAAAATGACTACTATTGCTTAAAAATCCATCAATACATCAAAATGACTCAAAATTATACATACGCCCCATGGTTAAATCGCCCTAATAGATGGCCGGATCGTCACACGAGCGTACTCCTCCAACTACTTCCTAATCCTGAACGTACTCCGAGGACTCACCGGCTATCACTTCGTCATCTACATCACATAACTCATATATTAACCTAATTCTAAATAAGTAGAGCAATAGAAATGAAATGAAATGAAATGAAATGAAATGAAATGAAATGAAATGAAATGAAATGAAATGAAATGAAATGAAATGAAATGAAATGAAATGAAATGAAATGAAATGAAATGAAATGAAATGAAATGAAATGAAATGAAATGAAATGAAATGAAATGAAATGAAATGAAATGAAATGAAATGAAATGAAATGAAATGAAATGAAATGAAATGAAATGAAATGAAATGAAATGAAATGAAATGAAATGAAATGAAATGAAATGAAATGAAATGAAATGAAATGAAATGAAATGAAATGAAATGAAATGAAATGAAATGAAATGAAATGAAATGAAATGAAATGAAATGAAATGAAATGAAATGAAATGAAATGAAATGAAATGAAATGAAATGAAATGAAATGAAATGAAATGAAATGAAATGAAATGAAATGAAATGAAATGAAATGAAATGAAATGAAATGAAATGAAATGAAATGAAATGAAATGAAATGAAATGAAATGAAATGAAATGAAAACAATACATGAATCCGATATATGCAGTTTCGACATTCACATGTCGTTCTCGTTTTAATTCTCATTCGTTCTCGTTTTCATTCTCATTTTGTTACATGATCTTTTTTTGTACGATCCTCATACTAGATGGGAAGTGGATCAGTTTTTCCAATTCATCACATGCTCAATCCTCATACGCCATTGGAGGGCGGATTAGTTCCCCTAAGACCATGCATTGATCCTCATACTAGATGGGAAGCGGATCACTTTTCCCAAATCATCAATCCTATGTCTCATTTGAGGTGCGGATTACTTCCTCAAAGATTCTACTCAATGATCCTCATACTAGATGGGAAGCAAATCAATTTTTCCAAATCATCAATCCTATGTCTCATTTAAGGGGCGGATTACTTCCCTCAAAGCTTCATATTCGTTTCGTCTCGTTTCATTTCATTCCATGTCGTTTCATAAAATACATGCAAATTCATTTACGTTTTGTACTCGTATTTTTAAAACCATGATGCATGTCATACAAAACATACAGTAAACAAGCAACATACCCTACTATTCTGGGATGTAGGCCCGAAGGCAACATGCATATTCTACTTACCTGGTCTCCTGAGAAGTTCTGTAATCGTACGCTAGGCTGAGAAAATTCGGGAACCTATAAATCATAACATGCTTCATTAATTTAACCTCATCCACAATCAATTCAAAAAATTCCTAAAAGGAAGTTAGCCATTTACCCAAACTTAGCTAAACCTGAAATTGCACAATTTTCATAATAAACTTCACAGTCGCGTAACTAATCCTACACTTGTTCGTTTTGGACTATTTAAGGTACTACGGACTCCTTAAGACGTCTATTTTCTAATGGTCGGGACCATTTAACAAACTACCGGAAATGTCTCAGTCAAAACCGGCCAAAACCTAACCCCTGAAAAATCCAGACAACATCATCCATATTATCATCTAACCACATTTAAACACCCAATGGAAAAGACTTAGGCAATGGCCTCACCATTTTCGTACAGCCCTAGTCACCCTCACAAAACCCTAACATAACCCACCCAAAACACACCTAATTAAATTTCTAACCTTCCTTCAAGTTAGAAATCAGAACTCATAAGAAAATGTTAGAAGTTTACCTTAGATTGAACAAAATGGTTGAGGATCGGATGAGAGGGAGAGGGGAGGGTTTCTGCAGACTTCTCGAGGAGAGAGAGAGAGAGAGAGATGAAAAGAAATGAGGAAGGAGATTACGTGGAAGCCCCTTCTTTTCTTTTACTTTACATTTTACTTTTTGATTCATTTAATTCCTTTTATTTTCCATTTCCCTTTTTAACCTTTACACCAATTTACACTCTTTAGTTTCTTTAATTAAATTTACAACTACAATTCCTTTCCGACTCCATCCATTAATCCAATATCCACTATTTACTTTATTTCCATAAAGTTGTACATCACCGAGCATTCACAATAATCGAGCTGATAAATTCGCCGGGTGCTACAATCCACCCTCCTTTAAAAAAATTTTTGTTACCTGAACAGCTCTAGGTATTGACTCATCATGTCCTGCTGGCGTTCTCAGGTTGCCTCTTCCACATTATGGTTGCACCACAGAATCTTCACCAGTGGGATCTCTTTGTTGCGTAAAATCTTCACTCCATGATCTAGAATCTCCACTGGTTTCTCCTCGTACATCAACGTTGGATGAATTTCAATATCATGCTGCTCTACAACATGAGAAGGATTCCAATACACTTCTTTAGCATAGACACATGGAATACGTTGTGAATTCCTTCCATTGAGGCTGGTAACTGCATCTGGTAAGCCGTCTTTCCAATTCTTTTCGTAATGGAAAATGGTCCAATGTATCTAGGATTTAGCTTGCCTCTCTTCCCGAATCTTACAACTCCCTTGAATGGTAAAATCTTAATGAAAACTTTGTCATTCACATCAAATTCTAACTCTCTTCACCTTCGATCCGCATAACTCTTTTGCCAGCTTTGCGCTGTTAAGATCCGTTGTCGAATAAAAGTAATCTTTTCTGCTCTCTATTGCAGAATGTCTAGACCAATCAATTGTGCCTCACTGACCTCGTCCCAATATAGTTGAGATCTACACTTTCTTCCATAAAGAACCTCGTAAGGAGTCATACCTATCGTAGCCTGAAAGCTATTATTATAAGAAAACTCTACCAAAGATAAATATTTTCTCCAAGAACCTTGAAATTTCAATACGCAAGCTCGAAGCATATCCTCCAACGTCTGAATAGTCCTCTCAGATTGTCCGTCCATCTGAGGATGAAATGTCGTGCTAAAATTTAGCTGCGTACCCATGGCCTTGTGCAGACTCTTCCAAAACTTCAATGTAAATCTTGGGTCTCAGTCTGACACAATCGAAGTCGAGACTCCGTGCAATCGCACGATCTCCTGTACGTACAGTTCAACAAACTGGTCCATAGAATACATCATCTTCACTGGCAGAAAATGGGCTGACTTGGTTAAACGATCCACTATCACCCATATCCCATCATAACATTTTGTTATCTGAGGCAATCTGACAACAAAATCCATCGATATTTACTCCTATTTCCACTCGGGAATCGGCAAGGGTTGTAGTTTCCCTACTGGCCTCTGATGTTCAGCCTTAATCTTTTGACAAATTAAGCACGTTTCAACGTACTCCGCCACCACCCTCTTCATATTAGGCCACCAGTAATGCTGCTTAAAATATCTATATATTTTCGTGCTTCTTGGATGAATAGAGAACTTAGAAGAATGAGCCTCTAAAAGAATTTCCTTTCAAAGTTCCTTATTATTCGGCACATACCATCTATTCTGAAACTTAAGAATTCCGTCATCAGAATAACTAAACTCAGACCTATCGTTGGAAACCATGCTTAATTTAAATTCATTGCAGTTAACATCATCCTTCTGGGCTTCTTTAATTTTCTCTAGAACAGTAGGTCTCAAGGACATTGCTGACAGCATAGCTGATACATTAAACACTACTTACAAACTAAATCTCTGAAATTCTGAATCTAACGCTAACGGCATAACAGGAATCATAACCGAAGTAGATGTCGTTACCCTGCTTAATGTATCTGCCAATACATTTGTTTGTCGGGGTGGTATTTAATCTCAAAGTCATAGTCTTTCACAAACTCCAACCACCACCGTTGCCTCATATTCAGCTATTTCTAAGTGAAAATATACTTCAGACTTTTGTGATCTGAATATATTTCACACGGCTGCCCATATAAGTAGTGCCTCCAAATCTTCAGCGCAAAAACTACCGCGGCTCACTCAAGGTCATGTGTATGATAATTTTGCTCATAAGTTTTCAATTTCCTTGAAGCATATGCTATTACTTTCCCATTCTGTATCAAGACACACCCAAGACCTATCTTGGAAGCATCGTAGTAAATGTAAAATTTTTCGTTTTCAACAGGAATTGCCAATAATGGGGCAGTAGTCAATCTTTACTCTAAAGTTTAGAAACTGTGCTCACAATCTTCAGAGCATAAATACTTCACATTTTTTCTTGTCAATCGGGTCAGAGGTATGGAAATCTTTGAAAATCCTTCAATGAACCTTCTGTAATAACCTGCTAACCCAAGAAAACTTCATATATCGGTGATATTCTTCTGTTGTGGCCATTCTTTAACTGTTTGAATCTTCACTGGATCAACAGATATTCCATCGCTAGAAATAAAGTGCCCAAAAAGTGGATGCTATCCAACCAAAAGTCGCACTTAGAAAACTTCGCATAAAGTTGGTAAGTTTTAAAATCTCCAATACCAACCTCAGGTGCTCCGTATGCTCGTCCTTAGTGCGGGAATAAACCAAAATATCATCGATAAACACTATGACAAATTTATCAAGATATTCTTGGAATATCCTATTCATTAAGTCCATGAAGGCCACTGGAGCGTTTGTCAATCCAAAAAACATCACCAAGAATGCATAATGCCCATATCTTGTTCAGAAGGCAGTCTTAGGGATATCTTCATATTTGACCTTCAACTGGTAATATCCTAACCTCAGGTCGATCTTCGAGAAAACTCGTGCACCTTGGAGCTGATCAAATAAATCGTCGATCCTTTGCAGTGGATACTTGTTCTTAACAGTTAGCTTGTTCAACTCTCTGTAATCGATGCACATGCGTAATGATCCATCATTCTTCTTGACAAAAAAGACTGGTGCGCCCAATGGTGAAAAATTGGGGCATACAAACCCTTTTTCTAATAACTCTTCCAATTGTTTCTTTAGCTCTTTCAATTCCGTTGGTGCTAACCTATATGGATTCTTTGACACAGGTTCAGCACCTGGATACATATCAATAACAAACTCTATCTCCCTATCTGGCGGCAGGCCAAGTAGATCGTCCAGAAACACTTTCAGAAAATCTCAAACAACTATAACATCTTGAGGTTCTGTTCCTACTAGCAGTTGAGTATCTACAATGCTTGCAAGGAAACTCAAGAACTCACCGTTCACAAAAGGCGGAGCCTTGATAGATTTCATAACAGACAGCCTCCTTGTATTCTTAAGGGCTTGAAAAATTTGCTTCTCGCCATCTAGGGGTTGAAAACTCACTATTCTTGATCTGCAGTCAATTGTTGCATGATGCTTGAATAGCCAGTCCATCCCCAGAATCACATCATATCCCGTTATCCCCATAATAATGAGATCAGCAGGTAAGCTCTTACTCCCCACTAATACCACACTATCACGCATCACTTGATTAGAGTGCATGCGCTCACCAGAGTGGTAACGTTACGTCATATACGTGCTCAGTTGACGTAGGCCATAAGTCTAACTTGACGGCAAACACAGTTGCTATAAAGGAATGTGTCGCGCTAGAATCAATCAATGTATAAGCAGAAACGAAATTTATCAGTATAGTACCTGACACCACAGCTGGCTGGTCGTCATCGCCTGACTCAATCATGGCAAATATTCTTGGTTTCTCCTTAGCAAGACCCTTTTTCAAAGCTGGGCAAGCCTTGTTGATATGGCATATCTCGTTACAATTGAAGCACCGAATGACCCTAGGCTTTGGGCAGTCTCTGAACAGGTGCCCAGTCTCATTACATTTGAAACACCTCCCTGAAGTCAACAGGCATTCTCCCAGGTGGTATTTCAGGCACTTCTGGCACTGAGGAAATTTTCCAGTGTCCTGAGCCGGTTCCCTGCTCCTTAACTGCTCTGACCCTCACTGGGCCTCTTAATACCTCGTTGTTGCTGCTGGGGACCTCCTCTACTTTGATGTTGTGTAATTTCTCTTAAAAATCTTCGTGGGGCCTTGCGTTTCTTGACACACTTGAGGTCTACTTCCTCCACCTCTTGTGCCTTAGCTACAACTTCATTGTATGACACGCCTTTGGTGCATGCTATCTTCACTCCTTTGTATATCTCTAGCTTCAATCCCTGTACAAACTAAAGGACTTTATCTTCATTTTTTCTTACGAGGTGGCTATCAAATCGTGACAGCGATTCAAATTGTCGGATATATTCAAACACTGATCCGGTTTGTTTTAGCTGCAGAAATTCCATTCTCTTTGCGGCCTAAACAGTACTGTTGAAGTATTTATCATAAAAGGCCTATTTGAACTGTTCCACGTCATAGTCAGCACATCAGTGGTGGTCTCCATAGTCTCCCTATAGCGCCCCGAGTCTTCTCGACCCAGTTCGCTACTCATACTACTCACTCTTACGTCAAAATGCGTGACAAATTTAGAACTTTATTCATCAACTTAAAACGTCATCGTTTAAAAACAACTAAACCCTTGCAGCGGAAAACAACTTTTAAAACGCATTGAAAACACACATTCAAAGTTGGAAGTAAAAAGGTTGAAAAATAAAAATTTAGTAAAAAGTTGCACTATGGCTGAGCCACGAGCGCATCACCCATACGGCACACGCGCTCACCCAAGCACACATCACACACTTGGCGCTTGCTCATCCTATTCGGTTGACACCCGTTCATGTGGGTCGACACCTGAAGGCTTCGATCGACACCTGAAGGCACTGGTCGACACTTCATTAGGCTCTATTTCCATCGGTCGAAGCCTGGGGTCGACACTTGTATAATCGGTCGACACCCATAGGCGTGGTCGACACTTCAATCGTCTCGGGTTGCGACACTTTAGCAACCCGGTCGACACCTTACACGACCTAACACCATCAAGGGTCGACTCCCACACGTTCTGGTCGACACCTTGACCCCCATCTATAAAAAATAGGTCGACACCTATGTAAACAGGTCGACACCTCTCTCCTGACTGCTACTTAAAACCTTCAAAAATCGGACATCATAATGTTTAAATCCATTAAAACCCCAAAACCTGCATTTTCAACACTTCAAACCGTCTCAAAAGATTTCCATCAAAATCCACATTCATTTCCGAAATACATTTGTACATCAAAACGACTTAAAACTATACGTCATCTACACAATTCATCTATCCAACCAAACCAAACACAAATGGCTAAATCATTTTAAAACACAAAACACACCCTCAATCCTTACTTTCAAAATACAGCCACACCCCGGGTTATGTCGCCCTAACAAACGGTCGGATCGTCGCACAGGTGCACTTCTCCAACCACTCTAGTCCTGATTATGCTCCTTAGACCTCACCTGCTAATTCTTCGTCACCTACATCACAGAACTCAACTATTAGTTTAACGCTAAGAAAGTAATGCAAATATAAATACAAACACTTCATATCCTAACACATGCAATTTTCTACAATCTCGTTTTAGTTTTGTTCTCGTTTCATTTTCTTCACATCATAACATTCTCCGGCCCAAGTCCCACCCAGGATATCGCAGAGTACTGAGAATTGTAGAACCCTCCGGCCCAATTCCAACCTGGGATCCGCAGAGTTTTAACCCATTACACATAACCCTCTGGCCCAAGTTCCACTCGAGATAACGCAGAGCATTGGGTGGTCCTGCTCATCGGACAACACTACACTCTCCGGCCCAAGTCCCACCCGGGATATCGCGGAGCACATCTCCCTAATGCCCCAAGACCCACCCGGGATATCTCGGAATACATAACATCTGTTAATTACGTATCTTCGTACCACATTACTCTTCACAATCATAGAAATTCATTTTCTTCTACTAGCGTACTTTTCGAAAACCATGATGCATGCCAAATTAAACACACTACCAACATACATAATAAATATACAATACATTCATACAAACCACAACCATACATTCCTAACGAGTTGTGATGTAGGCCCCAAGGCAACACGCAAGCATACATTACTTACCTGGCCTCCTTCGCTAACCTTGTACTCGTACGCTACGTCGAGAACTCGTCCGAACCTAAAACCATAACGCAATCCATCAATTTAATCCTCCTCATCTAGCTCCTAAAGAAAACTAAAACCTCTCAAAACCACTAAACTCGAAACCTCACCATTTTTGGTCAAATTTCTAAATCACGTAACTAATCCTACGCTTATTCGTTTTGGACGATTCAAGGCTCTATAGACTCCTTAGGATGTCTACTTCCTAAAAGGTTGGGATAGTTTAACCAAATAACACAATTGACTAAGTCGTTTTTCACAAAACCCGAACTGCCCTGCACACTCAAATTTTCCAGATTTTCGGCATCTCCCAAAAATCTAACTACTCATCCATACTATCCTCTAATCATCTTTAACCACTCATTAAAATAAAAACTCAACAATTCCCCCACCAAATTCGTGCAACCATAACCCTCACACCAAAACCCTAACCAAAACTCATCCAATTCACAAAATAACTATAACAATAACCCTCTCCCATCTATGAAATCAAAACCCATGAATAAAATGTAAGAAACTTACCCTGGATTGAAGAAATCAGAAGAAATCGGAAGAAATCGTCAGAGGAGAGGTTCTGCCGATCATCGATGAGAAAGAAGAAGAAGAAAAAGAAAAATTGTGTTTTTTCCTTTACGTGAATCCCTCTTCCCTTTTTATTTCTCTTTTAGTTTTTATTAACTTTAAATTACCATTATACCCTTTTTCACACTTAAATTAAATTCACACTACACCCATTCATTAATCCAATATTCAGAATTAAAATTTGCATTCACTATATATTCGATAAAATTTGAGCTGACAAATTCTCGGGTGTTACACTTCCACCAATATCGGGCGTCCTTCGCCAAGTGGAATGTCGCAAGAGAAACTTTGTCTATCTCTTCCACTTTCGCATACCTGAACATGCTTTCAATTTCGCGAATCCATTCTTCGACAATAGTTGGATCGGGTGATTGTCCTTCAAATGTTGGTGGTCGCAGCCTCTGAAATCTATGTCAAGACTGGTCATTACTGGAACCAGAACAAGCACTCCCTTGTACTTCCCGATTCAATTAAATGACCAATTGCAGAGACTGTTGGCGCACCAACTCTGTAGACTGCCTAATCGTAATCGGATCCTCCTCATTCATTGAATTTGTTGTTTCTCTCGGTACTCTCTGACGTCTTGATTGTCTAGACATTTTGTTAATTCCTGAACAAAAGTTAATCCCTCTCTTAAACATCTAACAACTAAAACTAAATATAAATACTTACAGTTGTTAAAACACTCTCATGCGACGATTGGACCTGTTAAGTAATCTTCTGAATGATTTAACCAATGACTCTAATACCAACACTGTAACGCCCCGAGTCGTCTGAACCCGGCTTGCTACTCCTAATCCATACTCATACGATAAAATACGTGAAAAATTTAAAACTTTATCCATCAACTTAAAACGTCATCATTTAAAAACAATTAAACCCTTGCAGCGGAAGACTGACATTGCGTGGAAGATTCGTTATAAAATAAAACTAAAAAAAATTTCAAGTTTTAAAAACAATAAAAGGAAATACCAGTCGACACCTATAAGCTTCGGTTGACACTTGTTCCAATTAGGGTCCAAGGGTTGACACCAATATACCCTAGCCAACACCTGAGTGCACCGGTCGACACCTGAGTGCACTGGTCGACACTTCATTACTCTCTGTTTTCATCAATCGAACCTTGGGGTCGGCACCTGTAGGCACAGGTCGACACTTTATTCGTCTCTGTTTAGGGCGATCGATCATTGTGGTCGACACCTTCACTAACTGGTCGACACTGGAGAGCACTGGTCGACACTATGATTAGGTTGACACACTCAAAGGTCGACACCCGCATACCCAGATCGACACTTTACACAAGTTGACACTTTTAGCTCCTACTGCTATTAACCTTAGACAAAACTTCACCATTTTGCTGGAAATTGGATAGCATAACGTTTAAAACCATAAAACCCAAAACCTGCATTTTCAAAGTTAATTTCTTCCAAATAGTTCCAAAATACGTTTGTGCATCAAAACAACTACTATTGTTTAAAAATCCATCTATACATCAAAATGACTCAAAATTATACAAACGCCCCACGGTTAAATCGCCCTAACAGATAGTTGGATCGTCACACAAGTGTACTCCTCCAACTGCTTCCTAATCCTGAACGCACTCCAAGGACTCGCAAATTATCACTTCATCACCTACATCACAGAACTCATCTATTAGTTTAATGCTAAATAACTAGAGCAATAAATGAAATGAAATGAAAACAATACATGAATCCTATATATTCAGTTTCGACATTCACATGTCGTTCTCGTTTTCGTTCTCATTTCGTTACATGATCTTTTTTTGTATGATCCTCATACTAGATGGGAAGTGGATCACTTTTCCTAATTCATCACATGTTCAATCCTCATACGCCGTTGGAGGGTGGATTAGTTCCCCCAAGACCACGCATTGATCCTCATACTAGATAGGAAGCAGATCACTTTTCCCAAATCATCAATCCTATGTCTCATTTGAAGGGCAGATTACTTGCTTAAAGATTATACTCAATGATCTTCATACTAGATGGGAAGCGAATCAATTTTCCCAAATCATCAATCCTATGTCTCATTTAAGAGGCGGATTACTTCCCTCAAAGCTTTATATTCGTTTCGTCTCGTTTCATATCATTTCATGTCGTTTCATAAAATACATGCAAATTCATTTTCATTTCGTACTTGTATATTTAAAACCATGATGCATGTCATACAAAACATATAGTAAACATGCAACATACCCTACTATTATGTGATATAGGCCCCAAGGAAACACGCATACTGTAATGCCCCTAAACCTACCCCGGCTCGGTGCGCTACTTTGTAACACAATCTCGCGTTTAAAACGTAATTTAAAATAATTTTTGATAAATTTTTGACTCGATTGTTAGGTTTTTTGAACCCTTGAAAACAGTTGGAAAACATGCGTGAAATACGTGCCAAACGTGTCAGAAAAGATCGGGTTAAAACATATTTGAAAAATATAAATTTTGAAAAAAACCGGAATGGCTCACTCATGGGCGCGTGTGCACACTGGGTGCGCGCGCCGCCCAGGCCACGCGCGCATCTCACTCTACCTCTGCGCGCATCGCACGCGCAGCAGTGCACCATGCCCGCGATCGATCGGCGCACAGCGCCGATCCATCGGGGAACTCTCTGTTTTTCCCGATCAATCAACCATGGCGCTGTGATCGATCGGCCATGGCGCCACACCTACGCCAAGCGCGCGCCACTCTAGGCCACACCCATGAATCTGGCGCGCCGCCCTCGGCCACCAGCGCACCATTTTCACCTTTCCTCCAATTTTCTTCAAACCACTCACCTCCAAATCACCCAAAATTTACTTCAAACGTTCCCGACATTCCCGACTCGTTGACATGTAAAAACTCCAAAAATCCGACTCCAAAATGTCAAAGAAAACGAGAAGACAATTGAAAACTGACGTCATTTACTCCACGAAAAATCGAGCGGCATAACGACTAAACTTTCGAAAACCACAAACCTGAAAGTTTAGCATTTTATAAAACATTCCAAAGCAACATTCCCAAAACAGTATTTCCAAGATTTATAAAATCACGATCTGTTATACAAATCAAGTGCAAACAAAACTACATATATATATACACTCCAAAATACTGATACCTCATAACTCCTCAAAGACCATGGTCGGGACACTTCAACAACTGCCCGCACCGGCATACCACGTGCGTCGCCGACTGCTCTCTAGTCCTGGGCTCCCTCCTCTTGCTCACCTGTAAAAACGTCACCGCCTACACCACAGAACACAAAACATAAGCCTAATGCTTAGTAAGTAGGGAATAATGGATGCAAACACATACAATGCACACAGGCCCTAACACATGTAGTTTCTACTCGCTCTGTTATTCTTGTTTTGTTTTTGAAATGTTAATCTATCACCTAACGGTGTGGATCAAGTAGGCGTACATCCTATATCATCTAGGATGGCCCCACTTTGACCCAACAGTGCGATATCAGAGGCCACATCCGAGTCCAGCTCCAAGGATGGCCATACCCGATCCCTAGGCCCACATCTGAGTCCTGCTCCAAGGATGCATTTTCATCCGAGTCCCGCTCCAATGATGGCACTACCCCAAAATCCTGGTATACATCTGAGTCCAGCTCCAAAGATGTATTTTCCATCTGAGTCCCGCTCCAAGAATGGCACCAGGCACACATCCGAGACCAGCTCCAAGAATGTGTTTCCATCCGAGTCTAGCTCCAAGGATGGTACAACCCAATTTCCTAGCATGCATCCGAGTCTAGCTCTAAGAATGACACTACCCAATCCCCACACGTTTCACGCTCACCGTTCAAAACAATGCTCAAAACTCATTTTTCGTAGTTGGAAACCATGATGCATGTCACACATATGCTCGACACAAAACAACACACAACAAACAAACAAATCTCTACCGTTCCATGGTGTAGGCCCCAAGGCAAAACACAAACATCCTCTACTTACCTGGACTCCCGCACGTGCTCGTATTCACTCACTCAGTTGGTCCAATCGTTCCTCGTTAACCTAACATATACCAAGAATTCACTTCGAAATTATCAAAACATAATCTAAAGGATATGTACTCTATTTCTATCACAATTCAATTAACTCTACAACATAAAAATCCAAAATCCCGAAATCCCCTCATTTTTGGTGTCCAAACTTCAACCGGCCATAACTTACTTGTTTTTCATCGAATTTTGACGTGCCACCCCATTCCGTAAACCTCTACACTTCTACTATCCGTTGAAACACTCAAATTCAACAACCAAAAAACTTAACAATTTCGAAAACACAAAAAAAGAATCGGCCCTCACAGTTTTCAAAACCAGTTTTTCACTAACTTCCACCAAAACTTTAATCTATCCCTAAAACAACCTAAACTAACCTATCTAAGGTTTAAACAACCAAATTAACAAGAAAATAAACAAGGGCAAGCTAAATTTCGGAACCTCCTACGTAGGGTTTTCTAACACTTCCAAAAACCCATCAATTTCACTAAAAACACCAAAATCTTAATGTTTTTATGCATCTATTACTAACCCAACTAAAACATACTTAAAGCTTGCTAAAATGGATGAAGAAGAAGAAGGGAAGCTCCTCTAATGGCTGCTGGTTTGTGGAAGAAGAAGAGAGGAGAAGACAAACAAAAATTTGTCTTTTACTCCCCCATTTATCACATTTTAAAATATCACTTAGGGTTATATTTCAATTTCCACCACAAACTAATAAAATTTATAAACTAACCCTTCCCTCACCTTTTTCTCTTCTTTCCCACGTGGATGACATCTCTTCTCCCCCCTTTTCTTCATTCCATTATTCCATCACTTTTTATTTCAACCACTAATACACTAACTCACTTCATCACTATTGTTTCTCTCTAAACTTCACTTTCTACCTCCTAACTTAGCATAACTCTAGGATATTTATTAGACTTCCCTAACATACTCTAATCTAATGGCAACTCCCGCGCTAAAAATTTTCCCGGGTGTTACACATACTCTACTTACCTGGTCTCCCAAGAAGTTCTGTAACCTTACGCTATGCCGAGGAAATTTGGGAACCTATAAATCATAACACACTTCATTAATTTAACCTCCTCCACAATCAATTTATAAAACTCCTAAAAGGAAGTAAGCCATTTACCCAAACTTAGCTAAACCCGAAATTCCACCATTTTTGAACTAATCTTCACAATCGCGTAACTAATCCTACACTTGTCCGTTTTAGACTATTCAAGGTACTACGGATTCCTTAGGACGTCTACTTTCTAATGATCGAGGCCATTTAACAAACTACCGCAAATGGCTTAGTCAAAACCAGCCAAAACCTAACCCCTGAAAAATCCATATTTTTTATTTCCTCAAGTCCAAACAACATCATCTATAACCACATTTAAACACCCAATGGAAAAGACTTAGGAAATAGCCTCACCATTTTTGTTCAGCCCTAGTCACCCTCACAAAACCCTAACATAACCCACTCAAAACACAACCTAATTAAATTTCTAACCTTCCCTCAAGTTAGAAATCAAAACCCATAAGAAAATGTTAGAAGTTTAACTTAGATTGAAGAAAATGGTTGAGGATCGGATGAAAAGGAGAGGGGAGGGTTTCTGCAGAATTCTCAAGGAGGGAGAGAGAGAGAGAGAGAGGAAAAGAAATGGGAAAGGAGATTACGTGGAAGCCCCTTCTTTTCTTTCACATTTTACTTTTTAATTCATTTAATTGCTTTTTATTTTCCATTTCACTTTTTAACCTTTACACCAATTTACACTCTTCATCTTCTTTAATTAAATTTACAACTACAATCCCTCTCTCACTCCATCCATTAATCTAACATCCACTATTTACTTCATTTTCATAAAGTTGTACATCACTGAGCACTCACAATAATTGAGCCGATAAATTCACCAGGTGCTACAGGACAACTTTACCTCTTTTTGTCAACCCAATGCCACCTACTTAGAGTACTAATGTTGAAGATACCACTTAGGGAGGAGCCTTCTTGGCAGCTCTCAACCATTGGATCAAGATTGAAGAACCAATCTTAGCCATCCATGAGATTTGAAGACACCCTCATAGCCTCTTTCTTCCAACGGCCATATTGTCTTTCAAACCACCCCAAAACTCCACCAACCCTAGTTCTATATAAGTCTTGTTATTTGGTGTTTGTAACTTGGCTTATGATGAATGAAAATTGAACCTTTGTGTTAGAAGAAAACCGGGAAGAGAGAAGCTTCAAGGTAAGGACACGGTGTTCAACCACCCAAGTGGAGTCGCCCCTCCATTTCCTCAAGCTCAAGGTTGCTTGAAGGATCTTAAGCCCCATCTTTCTCTCAACCCTTAGGGGGTTGGTGGCAAGAGAAAGTGGTCATAACCAGTTCCTTTTTGTTGTGAATCTTCCATGAAAGATTGATTGCCGAGAGCACTAATTTTTGGTCACCGGACAATAATTGGGTTTATCATCATAACTTCTTCTTTATATGTTCTTTTGTCTGAAATTTTAAGAGTCTTTCGTCACTCATATATTTAGCTCCCTTTAAAATTTTGTTTCATTTCGACCTCATTAGCTCATTCATTTAATCATCTCAAGTTGCTATTTTGTAGCTAGTCCAAGAACGAGTGCTTTGCACTCTTTGTGGGTAGATTATGTCCATGGCTTGCCTTGGAGCGTAACAGTGATCTAGTCAACCGAAGCTCGGATTGGTCGATCAAATATCTAGTCTATGATGAATGGTTGGTCATATGTGCTATCGGCTACATTTGAGTTCGAAGGCCTTCCATTACGTCGACTGTTAGCCTAGCATGGGTTGACTATTGGACGCACAATCAACATTTGGTCTAACTTTTTCAAGTCTCCCTTATAGATCCCCGAGCTGGGTGATGTTTGTGAGTTGGGGCTATCATAATTATGAAATCTAACACTTATTTTAAGAGTCTTAGAAATATATTGATGTTGATAGAACCATTCGGATCGAGGTTTAACAAGTTGGATTAGATTGCTTGGATACCAGTTTTCATCTGTGTCAAGAGGTAGACGCCATTTGAGATAGGATTTCATTTATAATATTTGTTTATCTTCCATGGTTTTCTAGAACCTATTTTGAGATATTTCTCAAATTCATTATGACATGTCTTGTCTCATAATGTGTTGGTTTTTACTATATATATATGTATATGTTTCGAAGTGTTTATTTTTGTACATGTATTTCATTATTACAATTCATACCGATCGTGAGTACCAAAACTTCTTAACATGCGAGATTGTTTTTTTTTTTTGTACCTTTGATTGAATGAGAATTTGTTTGCACATTAAATGAGCATGTTAAGGGGCAGCTTACGATGTTGTGTCCTTAGGTAAAAATTTCTAAATCTTATCAATGTAATACCCGGCTTGTACGGATTTCGAATTTAATATATTATATTGATATAATATATTATATAATGGCATTTTTGTAAATATGTCAAATCAGGTCCGTTTCACGAAAAGAAAACGTCATTAAGATCCTAACGATTAATAGGAATTTTAAGAATATTACGAGAATTTTCGGAGTAGTGACGCAATATTTCGAGTAGTTATGTTTCTCGTAATGTAATGGATGTTTTATTAAAATTAGTAAACGAGATCCGTTTTACAAAATGAAAGCGTCATTATGACCCTAATTATTAATGGGAATTTTAAGGAAGTTTTGGGAATTTTCGGAGCTTAAACGCTATATTCCGAATAAGTGCGCTTCTCGTAACGTAAAGGACGTTTAGTAAAAATAGTAAACGAAGTCCGAATTGCGAACGGACAGATTTAATAAATCCCAGTTGGCGAATAGGAGTTATTGGCAAAATATGGAAATTTGGAAAAGTCAGATTGTTGGACGATTAACAAAACGAACGACGAAACCAATATAATTAAGTGAGAAGGGCGTTTTAGTAATTTTCAAATCAATTCTAATTAAATAACCTATTTTCTTTCTTTTTCCCTCACTTTCTCTCTTTCTCTCTTTTTCTCTCTTTTCTCTCTGGAACGCACGAACAGAGAGGGCTTCCTCTCACGGCCGCCGACGTTCGCACGACGTCCGACCTCCGATCAACTCCGATCCTTCACGGTTTCTTCCCCTCTCGCAACCCTCGGTATGTAGCTTCGGTCTTTGAGTGGTTATTTCGAGTTTTACGGAGATGTAGCTTTAGGGTTTCAATTAGGGCTTTGACGAAAAACGCGGTTTAGGGCTCGTAATTAATAGGTTAGCCGTGATTATATATACTGAACGTATTGGATGTTATTAGACGAAGATAAATCAATTTGTGAAAAAGTATAAATTTGGGAATTTATGGGTTTTCAGAAATAACTCGTAATTAGAATTTCAAATTAACGAGCGTTAAGTCGTCGTTAATTACTTCGATTAATTAAGTTGAAACTTTAGGAATTGCCTTAGTTAAGGTTTTATTGAAATAGGACGTTTAGTAGTTTAAATTGGTTTTAACTACGAATGTTGCGTTTTGCCCAGACGAACGACGCTCGTGGACGAAGCTCAGCGAGCTACGGACGACAGGTAAGTTTTCGTGACTTACTTTGACCCAAAGGTCTGCACCATACTCCGTCGTCGTCTCGAGAATACTCGAGGAACTGTTTGTTTTATGTTATTCTGGTTGGGTAGTTAGGTTAGTTGTTTATAGGTTCTGCTTTACTGTCATGAATGTATGCACGTTGGTTGTTTACTTTCTGCTTATATGAACTGTTCATGCATCACGATTTTAAAGCACGCATAGAAAATGAATTTCCGCACAATGTTTTAAAGTAAATGCAAAGTAAAGATGACCCTTCGGTATATAGTTCAAATGACCCTTCGGTATATAGTTCAAATGACCCTTCGGTATATAGTTCAAATGACCCTTCGGTATATAGTTCAAATGACCCTTCGGTATATAGTTCAAATGACCCATCGGTATATAGTTCAAATGACCCATCGGTATATAGTTCATGTGACCCTTCGGTATACAGTTCATAGGTCACGCGAGATGGGGCTCAGGCACGGCTGTACGTGTTGTAAGCGTGTACCCCCCTCCATTAACCGGAAAGAGTGGTCCGCCCGCTGGACGTGCTCTCCCCGGTTATTGGGCTGAGATCTCGGTGACACCTTCATAGCACAGCAAAGTAAAGCAAAGTAAAGTAAAGTAAAGAAAACGATGCATGATTTCTGAACCCACACGCATAGCATAGCATGTAGTTGCATTTACGTAGCTTACTGAGATTTCAATATCTCATATGTGTCTGTATGGTGTAGGTGACCTCTACACAGGTGAGGATGAGATCCCTCCACCCGAGGCGTGAGCAGTTGAGGGAGAATGGCCCGTGGGAGTGCGCTGAGCAGTCGAGGCGCGTATGACCTGAGGGGTAGTTATGTATGTATTTTGGGGGGGATTAATGGTTAATATGAATGTATAGTATATTTAGGTTGTTTGGATCTGGATAGGGATTAGATAATGTTTTGATAATTGTATGTAAAATGTTTTGGTTTTAAATGTTACTGAATGTTTTGAAAACGTTTTGAATGGTTTTAGGTTGATACGGTTATGTTCGATGTTTAGATACATCCACGCAGTTGGACTTCGTAAAGTCTGCCGTAAGTCGGTTGAGTTAGCGCATAAGTCGATTTGGTTTAAAGATGTAAAAACGGTAGGAATGTGAAGTTGGTGCTGAGAAAATGGAAGTTGATGGTCTCTGGAATCGGATTCCAGAGACTTGAAGGTTTTATTTTTGCTCTCTGGAGAATTCCAGAGAGCAAGTGTTTGATCGCTGCACAGAGTGTGCAGCGATCGATCTCTGCAGCATGCAGAGATCGATCGCTGCATGCTGCAGGATCGCTGCACTAAGTGCAGCGATCGGTCCCTGCTCTGCAGCAGAGACCGATCGCTGCTGGCTATTCTAGCTGCAGCGATCGATCTCGGCTGCAGCGCAGAGATCGATCGCTGCCTCAGTGCAGCGATCTCTGCTACTTTTGAGGGCAGAATTCCGATTCTGCCCTCCCTTCTTTTAATTGATTTTAAATGTTTTTAATTAAATGTTTTTAAGTTTTATTTAAATAGTTTTAGTTGATGTTTTAAATGATTTACTAAACGGACTTCGATTTCGATTCCGGTTTCGGTTTCGATTTCAATTCTGGTTAACGTCAAGTTTTAAAGTTTATAAAATGTAAAGATAAAAAAAAAATAATATGGGAAATACGGGTACAGTATTTGGGGCGTTACATTTATGGTATCAGAGCCCCCGGGTTTTAAAATCGATTCTGTAGACTGCTCGACTGCACAGCCACTACGCGGACATCCTTCATCAACTGTAAGTCTGTTTATAGCTTTATTTGGTTTAGTTTCTTAGAGATTATTTGTTTTAAATTTTATAGGAGTTTTATAGATATGGTTCGAGGAAGGGATCCTAGAGACGACGCGATGGATCGACTTACGAAATTGTTGGACCGCCAGTCTCAGCATATGGACCGGCAAGCACAACAAATTACGGACTTGGTGAACCGAGAGAATCAGAGGGCCCAAGACTTGGTAGTTCCTGGTAATCAGGGTATGCAAAAGTTCCAAAGCCTGCGGCCTCCAGTATTCGACGGTCAATCGTCGGATCCGACACGTGCCGAGGAATGGATCCGGGTGATGGAAGATATGCTGAGTTATGCAGAGGTCGGCAACGGGAGCAAGGTGGCTTATGCTACCTTTCACTTGGCGATGGATGCCCGTTTCTGGTGGGACTCGATCAAGTCGACGACGGATGTATCAGTTATGACTTGGGATCGGTTCAAGTTTCTATTCTTCGATAAGTATTTCAGCCGCACAGTGAGAGTGGCCAAGAGGAATGAGTTCGCGCAGCTGAAACAAACTGGTTCAGTTGCGGATTATATTCGGAGGTTTGAGGCATTGTCCAGGTTTGCACCTCGTCTTGTCAGCGATAACGAGGAGAAGGTGCACCAGTTTATGGAGGGACTGAATCCGGAGATACGGATGCATGTTGTGGTCTCAGGTATTATCGACGTACCCTTTTCTGACGTCACAGCTAGGGCTCTGGATATTGAGGCTGCCAGAGCCACATGTGTTAGGCCGAAGGAACCAGCTAGGGGTTTCTTTCGTGAGACCCAACCTCAGTCATGGGACCGAGACTGGCAACCGAGTGTACAACAACAGCCGCAGCAACAGCAACGGGATGTGAGGGGACCTCTCGAGGGAGGTAATGATTGGGGTAAGGGGAAACAGGTACAAGGGGCTTCTCAGTCACCTCTTTGCCCTAAATGCCAGAGGGAGCACAGGGGACCGTGCAGAGTAGGCACGAACGTGTGCTATTGGTGCGGAGAACCAGGCCATTTTGCTAAAGGCTGCCCGAATCAGGGTCGGGGTAGTCAAGCAGTGATCAGAGGAGAGTCATGCCCAGGATCTTTGCATTTATCGAGCCCGGCGACGCCGACGATGTGGCCCAGCCTTCTACGTTTGCAGGTATTGTTTAAATTACCTGTATGGCAATATTATTATTTTGATTATAATAATAATGATGATAACGATAGACTTGAAAATAGAAAAGTAAGAAAATAGAAGACGGGTAAGAAGAATTATTAGGTAAACCTCGAGCAGGATGACTCCGACCTAATTAACGGAGTTTACGCACTTAGGGTTTAGTAACAATTCGAGGAATGTACCCGATGAGATATGGATTTTAAATAGATAACAATTATGTCTAATTGACAACCCCTCTTGGAGTATTAGAGTACGACTAATCGATGAAAGATGAAGGTTTAGATACAAACCTATAGAGGGGAGTTAGGTTACGACTTGGAGGTTATTAAGAACCCTTGAACAACAGCCAACCCAAATGATGTTAGAAAGTAGAAGTTATTTTAAGGGTTTAAGATAATAGGCAGTCTTTGGGTAAGGACCTATTGATAAGTTCGTAAGCCTAGCGTTTGAATGATTGGATATAGACCAACGCGTGCTCAGGTCGTCAGGTGACAGGTACCTAGAGGTCGTTTGGTTGAGACTTATAGATTTGATGAGATTTGACGCGTAAACTGAAGGTAAGGACTACAATCGTTTGTTGTGCATTCCGATTTTGAACAGGATTGAGGAAATTTCGTCGAGGTATGAGCTATCGCCCAGAAATTGGATGGAATTATAGACATTCAATTTGACTGGCGCTAGAAGAAAGACGTCAATGAATAGTGAATTTTGAAGCTAGTATTATTAAGAGATTTAATCTGCGGGTGATTAAGTGAAGGACGAAGGTTGGTATACGCGTAAGCGTTAAAGTGACAAATATGTCGCCAGGTTAATTAATTAGAATGTGAGATTTCCGATGTAAATTGTGCTCAACACCTTAGAAAGAAAGTAAATGATTAAGTCGAAGGTAGTAAATACAAATTTAAGGCCGATGTAAGAGAAATAGCACAGGGTTTTTGTTTAGAATCACAAATATAACCGTAAGTACTGATGATAAATCGAAGGATAAGATCGCAAAACATGGGACGTTAATGTCAAGGACTATAAGCTGGAGCAAATTTTGCGGACAAAATTCTGAATAAGGGGGGTAGAATGTAATACCCGGCTTGTACGGATTTCGAATTTAATATATTATATTGATATAATATATTATATAATGGCATTTTTGTAAATATGTCAAATCAGGTCCGTTTCACGAAAAGAAAACGTCATTAAGATCCTAACGATTAATAGGAATTTTAAGAATATTACGAGAATTTTCGGAGTAGTGACGCAATATTTCGAGTAGTTATGTTTCTCGTAATGTAATGGATGTTTTATTAAAATTAGTAAACGAGATCCGTTTTACAAAATGAAAGCGTCATTATGACCCTAATTATTAATGGGAATTTTAAGGAAGTTTTGGGAATTTTCGGAGCTTAAACGCTATATTCCGAATAAGTGCGCTTCTCGTAACGTAAAGGACGTTTAGTAAAAATAGTAAACGAAGTCCGAATTGCGAACGGACAGATTTAATAAATCCCAGTTGGCGAATAGGAGTTATTGGCAAAATATGGAAATTTGGAAAAGTCAGATTGTTGGACGATTAACGAAACGAACGACGAAACCAATATAATTAAGTGAGAAGGGCGTTTTAGTAATTTTCAAATCAATTCTAATTAAATAACCTATTTTCTTTCTTTTTCCCTCACTTTCTCTCTTTCTCTCTTTTTCTCTCTTTTCTCTCTGGAACGCACGAACAGAGAGGGCTTCCTCTCACGGCCGCCGACGTTCGCACGACGTCCGACCTCCGATCAACTCCGATCCTTCACGGTTTCTTCCCCTCTCGCAACCCTCGGTATGTAGCTTCGGTCTTTGAGTGGTTATTTCGAGTTTTACGGAGATGTAGCTTTAGGGTTTCAATTAGGGCTTTGACGAAAAACGCGGTTTAGGGCTCGTAATTAATAGGTTAGCCGTGATTATATATATACTGAACGTATTGGATGTTATTAGACGAAGATAAATCAATTTGTGAAAAAGTATAAATTTGGGAATTTATGGGTTTTCAGAAATAACTCGTAATTAGAATTTCAAATTAACGAGCGTTAAGTCGTCGTTAATTACTTCGATTAATTAAGTTGAAACTTTAGGAATTGCCTTAGTTAAGGTTTTATTGAAATAGGACGTTTAGTAGTTTAAATTGGTTTTAACTACGAATGTTGCGTTTTGCCCAGACGAACGACGCTCGTGGACGAAGCTCAGCGAGCTACGGACGACAGGTAAGTTTTCGTGACTTACTTTGACCCAAAGGTCTGCACCATACTCCGTCGTCGTCTCGAGAATACTCGAGGAACTGTTTGTTTTATGTTATTCTGGTTGGGTAGTTAGGTTAGTTGTTTATAGGTTCTGCTTTACTGTCATGAATGTATGCACGTTGGTTGTTTACTTTCTGCTTATATGAACTGTTCATGCATCACGATTTTAAAGCACGCATAGAAAATGAATTTCCGCACAATGTTTTAAAGTAAATGCAAAGTAAAGATGACCCTTCGGTATATAGTTCAAATGACCCTTCGGTATATAGTTCAAATGACCCTTCGGTATATAGTTCAAATGACCCTTCGGTATATAGTTCAAATGACCCTTCGGTATAGTTCAAATGACCCATCGGTATATAGTTCAAATGACCCATCGGTATATAGTTCATGTGACCCTTCGGTATACAGTTCATAGGTCACGCGAGATGGGGCTCAGGCACGGCTGTACGTGTTGTAAGCGTGTACCCCCCTCCATTAACCGGAAAGAGTGGTCCGCCCGCTGGACGTGCTCTCCCCGGTTATTGGGCTGAGATCTCGGTGACACCTTCATAGCACAGCAAAGTAAAGCAAAGTAAAGTAAAGTAAAGAAAACGATGCATGATTTCTGAACCCACACGCATAGCATAGCATGTAGTTGCATTTACGTAGCTTACTGAGATTTCAATATCTCATATGTGTCTGTATGGTGTAGGTGACCTCTACACAGGTGAGGATGAGATCCCTCCACCCGAGGCGTGAGCAGTTGAGGGAGAATGGCCCGTGGGAGTGCGCTGAGCAGTCGAGGCGCGTATGACCTGAGGGGTAGTTATGTATGTATTTTGGGGGGGATTAATGGTTAATATGAATGTATAGTATATTTAGGTTGTTTGGATCTGGATAGGGATTAGATAATGTTTTGATAATTGTATGTAAAATGTTTTGGTTTTAAATGTTACTGAATGTTTTGAAAACGTTTTGAATGGTTTTAGGTTGATACGGTTATGTTCGATGTTTAGATACATCCACGCAGTTGGACTTCGTAAAGTCTGCCGTAAGTCGGTTGAGTTAGCGCATAAGTCGATTTGGTTTAAAGATGTAAAAACGGTAGGAATGTGAAGTTGGTGCTGAGAAAATGGAAGTTGATGGTCTCTGGAATCGGATTCCAGAGACTTGAAGGTTTTATTTTTGCTCTCTGGAGAATTCCAGAGAGCAAGTGTTTGATCGCTGCACAGAGTGTGCAGCGATCGATCTCTGCAGCATGCAGAGATCGATCGCTGCATGCTGCAGGATCGCTGCACTAAGTGCAGCGATCGGTCCCTGCTCTGCAGCAGAGACCGATCGCTGCTGGCTATTCTAGCTGCAGCGATCGATCTCGGCTGCAGCGCAGAGATCGATCGCTGCCTCAGTGCAGCGATCTCTGCTACTTTTGAGGGCAGAATTCCGATTCTGCCCTCCCTTCTTTTAATTGATTTTAAATGTTTTTAATTAAATGTTTTTAAGTTTTATTTAAATAGTTTTAGTTGATGTTTTAAATGATTTACTAAACGGACTTCGATTTCGATTCCGGTTTCGGTTTCGATTTCAATTCTGGTTAACGTCAAGTTTTAAAGTTTATAAAATGTAAAGATAAAAAAAAAATAATATGGGAAATACGGGTACAGTATTTGGGGCGTTACATTTATGGTATCAGAGCCCCCGGGTTTTAAAATCGATTCTGTAGACTGCTCGACTGCACAGCCACTACGCGGACATCCTTCATCAACTGTAAGTCTGTTTATAGCTTTATTTGGTTTAGTTTCTTAGAGATTATTTGTTTTAAATTTTATAGGAGTTTTATAGATATGGTTCGAGGAAGGGATCCTAGAGACGACGCGATGGATCGACTTACGAAATTGTTGGACCGCCAGTCTCAGCATATGGACCGGCAAGCACAACAAATTACGGACTTGGTGAACCGAGAGAATCAGAGGGCCCAAGACTTGGTAGTTCCTGGTAATCAGGGTATGCAAAAGTTCCAAAGCCTGCGGCCTCCAGTATTCGACGGTCAATCGTCGGATCCGACACGTGCCGAGGAATGGATCCGGGTGATGGAAGATATGCTGAGTTATGCAGAGGTCGGCAACGGGAGCAAGGTGGCTTATGCTACCTTTCACTTGGCGATGGATGCCCGTTTCTGGTGGGACTCGATCAAGTCGACGACGGATGTATCAGTTATGACTTGGGATCGGTTCAAGTTTCTATTCTTCGATAAGTATTTCAGCCGCACAGTGAGAGTGGCCAAGAGGAATGAGTTCGCGCAGCTGAAACAAACTGGTTCAGTTGCGGATTATATTCGGAGGTTTGAGGCATTGTCCAGGTTTGCACCTCGTCTTGTCAGCGATAACGAGGAGAAGGTGCACCAGTTTATGGAGGGACTGAATCCGGAGATACGGATGCATGTTGTGGTCTCAGGTATTATCGACGTACCCTTTTCTGACGTCACAGCTAGGGCTCTGGATATTGAGGCTGCCAGAGCCACATGTGTTAGGCCGAAGGAACCAGCTAGGGGTTTCTTTCGTGAGACCCAACCTCAGTCATGGGACCGAGACTGGCAACCGAGTGTACAACAACAGCCGCAGCAACAGCAACGGGATGTGAGGGGACCTCTCGAGGGAGGTAATGATTGGGGTAAGGGGAAACAGGTACAAGGGGCTTCTCAGTCACCTCTTTGCCCTAAATGCCAGAGGGAGCACAGGGGACCGTGCAGAGTAGGCACGAACGTGTGCTATTGGTGCGGAGAACCAGGCCATTTTGCTAAAGGCTGCCCGAATCAGGGTCGGGGTCAGTCAAGCAGTGATCAGAGGAGAGTCATGCCCAGGATCTTTGCATTTATCGAGCCCGGCGACGCCGACGATGTGGCCCAGCCTTCTACGTTTGCAGGTATTGTTTAAATTACCTGTATGGCAATATTATTATTTTGATTATAATAATAATGATGATAACGATAGACTTGAAAATAGAAAAGTAAGAAAATAGAAGACGGGTAAGAAGAATTATTAGGTAAACCTCGAGCAGGATGACTCCGACCTAATTAACGGAGTTTACGCACTTAGGGTTTAGTAACAATTCGAGGAATGTACCCGATGAGATATGGATTTTAAATAGATAACAATTATGTCTAATTGACAACCCCTCTTGGAGTATTAGAGTACGACTAATCGATGAAAGATGAAGGTTTAGATACAAACCTATAGAGGGGAGTTAGGTTACGACTTGGAGGTTATTAAGAACCCTTGAACAACAGCCAACCCAAATGATGTTAGAAAGTAGAAGTTATTTTAAGGGTTTAAGATAATAGGCAGTCTTTGGGTAAGGACCTATTGATAAGTTCGTAAGCCTAGCGTTTGAATGATTGGATATAGACCAACGCGTGCTCAGGTCGTCAGGTGACAGGTACCTAGAGGTCGTTTGGTTGAGACTTATAGATTTGATGAGATTTGACGCGTAAACTGAAGGTAAGGACTACAATCGTTTGTTGTGCATTCCGATTTTGAACAGGATTGAGGAAATTTCGTCGAGGTATGAGCTATCGCCCAGAAATTGGATGGAATTATAGACATTCAATTTGACTGGCGCTAGAAGAAAGACGTCAATGAATAGTGAATTTTGAAGCTAGTATTATTAAGAGATTTAATCTGCGGGTGATTAAGTGAAGGACGAAGGTTGGTATACGCGTAAGCGTTAAAGTGACAAATAGGTCGCCAGGTTAATTAATTAGAATGTGAGATTTCCGATGTAAATTGTGCTCAACACCTTAGAAAGAAAGTAAATGATTAAGTCGAAGGTAGTAAAGTACAAATTTAAGGCCGATGTAGAGAAATAGCACAGGGTTTTTGTTTAGAATCACAAATATACCGTAAGTACTGATGATAAAATCGAAGGATAAGATCGCAAAACATGGGACGTTAATGGTCAAGGACTATAAGCTGGAGCAAATTTTGCGGACAAAATTCTGAATAAGGGGGGTAGAATGTAATACCCGGCTTGTACGGATTTCGAATTTAATATATTATATTGATATAATATATTATATAATGGCATTTTTGTAAATATGTCAAATCAGGTCCGTTTCACGAAAAGAAAACGTCATTAGATCCTAACGATTAATAGGAATTTTAAGAATATTACGAGAATTTTCGGAGTAGTGACGCAATATTTCGAGTAGTTATGTTTCTCGTAATGTAATGGATGTTTTATTAAAATTAGTAAACGAGATCCGTTTTACAAAATGAAAGCGTCATTATGACCCTAATTATTATGGGAATTTAAGGAAGTTTGGGGAATTTTCGGGAGCTTAAACGCTATATTCCGAATAAGTGCGCTTCTCGTAACGTAAAGGACGTTAGTAAAAATAGTAAACGAAGTCCGAATTGCGAACGGACAGATTTAATAAATCCCAGTTGGCGAATAGGATTATTGGCAAATATGGAAATTTGGAAAAAGTCAGATTGTTGACGATTAACGAAAACGAACGACGAAACCAATATATTAAGTGGAAGGGCGTTTTAGTAATTTTCAAATCAATTCTAATTAAATAACCTATTTCTTTCTTTTTCCCTCACTTTCTCTCTTTCTCCTCTTTTCCTCTCTTTTCTCTCTGGAACCACGAACAGCGAGGGCTTCCTCTCACGGCCGCCGACGTTCGCACGACTCCGAACCTCCGAGCAACTCCGACCTTCACGGTTTCTTCCCCTCTCGTCAAACCCTCGGTAAGTAGCTTCGGTCTTTGAGTGGGTAGTTTGAGTTTACGAGATGTAGCTTTAGGGTTTCAATTAGGGCTTTGACGAAAACGCGGTTTAGTGGCTCGTAATTAATAGGTTAGCCGTGATTATATATATACTGAACGTATTGGATGTTATTAGACGAAGATAAATCAATTTGTGAAAAGTATAAATTTGGGAATGTATGGGTTTTCAGAAATACTCGTAATTAAATTTCAAATTAACGAGTGTTAAGTCGTCGTAATTACTTCGATTAATTAAGTTGAAACTTTAGGAATTGCCTTAGTTAAGGTTTTATTGAAATAGGACGTTTAGTAGTTTAAATTGGTTTTAACTACGAATGTTGCGTTTTGCCCAGACGAACGACGCTCGGGACGAAGCTCAGCGAGCTACGGACGACAGGTAAGTTTTCGTGACTTACTTTGACCCTTCGGTATATAGTTCAAATGACCCTTCGGTATATAGTTCAAATGACCCTTCGGTATATAGTTCAAATGACCCTTCGGTATATAGTTCAAATGACCCTTCGGTATATAGTTCAAATGACCCTTCGGTATATAGTTCATGTGACCCTTCGGTATATAGTTCATGTGACCCTTCGGTATATAGTTCAAATGACCCTTCGGTATATAGTTCAAATGACCCTTCGGTATATAGTTCAAATGACCCTTCGGTATATAGTTCAAATGACCCTTCGGTATATAGTTCAAATGACCCTTCGGTATATAGTTCATGTGACCCTTCGGTATATAGTTCATGTGACCCTTCGGTATATAGTTCATGTGACCCTTCGGTATATAGTTCAAATGACCCTTCGGTATATAGTTCAAATGACCCTTCGGTATATAGTTCATGTGACCCTTCGGTATATAGTTCATGTGACCCTTCGGTATATAGTTCATGTGACCCTTCGGTATATAGTTCATAGTTCAAATGACCCTTCGGTATATAGTTCAAATGACCCTTCGGTATATAGTTCAAATGACCCTTCGGTATATAGTTCAAATGACCCTTCGGTATATAGTTCAAATGACCCATCGGTATATAGTTCAAATGACCCATCGTATATAGTTCATGTGACCCTTCGGTATACAGTTCATAGGTCACGCGAGATGGGGCTCAGGCACGGCTGTACGTGTTGTAAGCGTGTACCCCCCTCCATTAACCGGAAAGAGTGGTCCGCCCGCTGGACGTGCTCTCCCCGGTTATTGGGCTGAGATCTCGGTGACACCTTCATAGCACAGCAAAGTAAAGCAAAGTAAAGTAAAGTAAAGAAAACGATGCATGATTTCTGAACCCACACGCATAGCATAGCATGTAGTTGCATTTACGTAGCTTACTGAGATTTCAATATCTCATATGTGTCTGTATGGTGTAGGTGACCTCTACACAGGTGAGGATGAGATCCCTCCACCCGAGGCGTGAGCAGTTGAGGGAGAATGGCCCGTGGGAGTGCGCTGAGCAGTCGAGGCGCGTATGACCTGAGGGGTAGTTATGTATGTATTTTGGGGGGGATTAATGGTTAATATGAATGTATAGTATATTTAGGTTGTTTGGATCTGGATAGGGATTAGATAATGTTTTGATAATTGTATGTAAAATGTTTTGGTTTTAAATGTTACTGAATGTTTTGAAAACGTTTTGAATGGTTTTAGGTTGATACGGTTATGTTCGATGTTTAGATACATCCACGCAGTTGGACTTCGTAAAGTCTGCCGTAAGTCGGTTGAGTTAGCGCATAAGTCGATTTGGTTTAAAGATGTAAAAACGGTAGGAATGTGAAGTTGGTGCTGAGAAAATGGAAGTTGATGGTCTCTGGAATCGGATTCCAGAGACTTGAAGGTTTTATTTTTGCTCTCTGGAGAATTCCAGAGAGCAAGTGTTTGATCGCTGCACAGAGTGTGCAGCGATCGATCTCTGCAGCATGCAGAGATCGATCGCTGCATGCTGCAGGATCGCTGCACTAAGTGCAGCGATCGGTCCCTGCTCTGCAGCAGAGACCGATCGCTGCTGGCTATTCTAGCTGCAGCGATCGATCTCGGCTGCAGCGCAGAGATCGATCGCTGCCTCAGTGCAGCGATCTCTGCTACTTTTGAGGGCAGAATTCCGATTCTGCCCTCCCTTCTTTTAATTGATTTTAAATGTTTTTAATTAAATGTTTTTAAGTTTTATTTAAATAGTTTTAGTTGATGTTTTAAATGATTTACTAAACGGACTTCGATTTCGATTCCGGTTTCGGTTTCGATTTCAATTCTGGTTAACGTCAAGTTTTAAAGTTTATAAAATGTAAAGATAAAAAAAAAATAATATGGGAAATACGGGTACAGTATTTGGGGCGTTACAATCAAGGTTTCTTTATCATATGTCACGATTAATCGAAGATTGTTTTCTCCCACTTATGTCTATAACACTAATGTTCGTGGTCAATGAGTGACTCATTTTTTACTAATGGTTTTATACTACGACAATACTAACAATATTTTATTATTTACTATAGCATAGTGAACTGTTTTTCACTTGGGCTTATAGATTGCTCGTTGAACCTAATTTCTGACATTGGTTTTACTACTTGCATAGAAACTTATTTGTTCTAAAACATTGGATATAGTACTTGAAATCTCTAATTCAATATAGTCAACTTATTGTAAATTACTACTTATTTTTCATGTCATAGACAAGGAAATTTGGACCAAATGCTAGATTGGTACCATTATTTTCATATTATTTTCTTTCATTTCAGTGACTATGTTGGTGAGACATCATAGTATATCTATTTAGTTTTCTCATCATTTTTTTAAGATTCTTCATTTCATTTTCATGGGTGTTTTTACATTTTTGAACAGACTATTTGATTTTTGAGTTAAATTATTATATTACCATGATGCCTCTTGTAACTCCCTCAAAACCCACCCGGGTTCTCGGTGCGCACAAGGACTGCTCTGATCTAACGACTCTCTCAACTATCCCATTTGCTTATACTTCCAACGCTAGAAATACCTTCCGATAAAACTCACGCAGCAAAATTAGAAACTAACCACCCGAAGTTCTCTTGTGCCTTACCTAGCTGCCTAGACTCACTAAGTTCCCCTAATCTAACCATTAGACTTCACGGCATCCTCCCCAAAAATTTTGACAGAATAACGCCTGAAAACGGCACCTCCCAAAATGCTAAGTACCTGTATACAAATCAATCCAGAATATACCTATTTATCTAACCAACATACGAAATCTCCAGACAATCCTCATATCAGTAAGAAAGACTGTACTATCGACTAAAATGAAGAAAATTCACAGTATAGGGTGACACTTCACCCTTAACTATGACTATATACAACAAAATACCCAATGTCCCAAAAAAATCAAAAGAAATCCTACTTCTTATCAACACCATGCCACGGCTCCATGGGTCGAGTCGCCCTAACACTGCCATCAACCGGGGCCCTGGTCGCACGCCACCAACTACCACCTACTTTGAATCAGGCTCTCGATACTCACCCTCCTTCCCAGCAATACCTACACCACAGAACACACTGTAAGCTCAAAGCTCAGTAAGTAGAGTGCTGAAAATAAACGTGAAGCATGAAAACTAATTATGCAATCCTAACACATGCACGTCTCTACACACGTTGTCATCATCTCACCGCATCGCATCTCACCGAGGTTTAGAATGCAATCGCATCGGGTAGCCAGTCCATACACCGCACTGTTATCCGGGACGTCACCACCGTCCCGATTCCTCCAGGAACGGGGCCTAAAAGTCACACTTAAACCCCCTATCTTGGCTCGAAATGCAACCGCCAGAGACAGTCGGACGATACACCGCACTGCCATCAGCACGTCACCACCGCTCCAGCTCGTCCCCAAAGCGAGGCCCACAGGTCACACTCCAGCCACTGTCTCGACTCGAAATGCAACCGTCCGGGACAGTCGGTCGACACACTGCACTGCCACCAGCACGTCGCCACCGCTCCAGCTCATCCCGAAAGTGGGGCCCACAGTCAAACTCCAGCCACTGTCTCGACTCGGAATGCAACCGTCTTGAACAGTCAGTCGTCACACTGCACAGCCACCTGCACGTCACCACCGCTCCAGCTCGTCCCGGAAGCGGGGCCTACAGTCACACTTCAGCCAACTATCGCCTGTCCACACCGTACCTCACATCCACTACCTTCCCTCTATGCTTAAAAACATGCTCAAAGCCTTTTGCATAACTTTTAAAACATGATGCATGCTGACCATAACCAACTAACTACGACTCCATATACGCATCACATCACAACATACCTACGACCCACAACGTGCACAAAACTCACAACATACGTACCACTGACCCACAACCTGCACAAGACTCACAACCTCCATACAACTGACCCACAACCTGTATAAGACTCACAACATACATACCACTAACCCACATCTTGCACAAAGCTCACAACCTACATACAATCTACCCACAACCTGCACAAGACCCACAACATACCACTAATGACGACTACACATACACATCACACACTTACTACTCACGACATACACATGACTCACAACATGCAAATAATTGTGGTGTAGGCTCTTCTAGGCGACTCTCGGGCATTTACACCCACACTACTACTTACCTGGCATCCTAGTTCGTTGATGATGCTCGGTTCCGTGTCCACCTACGGCTCGACCTAAGACAAAAATTCAAACTTCATTAAAATCAAGCTTACATTCACCAATTCACTCTCAAACTATTATTTCTAGCCTAACCCAACTAAAACCCAACTAAACGGGCCACTAATTTGGGTTTTGTAAAAACCGTCCCAAAACTTTGGATGCGCGTAACTTTCACGTCAGCTAATGGAATTGAACGATTCCAGCGGCCACATACTCCTCTAATAACCTAATTTAACCTGCCAAAAGAAAATTTAAAACAAATAACCGTAGCTAGGTCAAAACCACAAAAAATAGAACTGGGCCTTAAGGTTCAAAATTCCCTCTTTCAGTTTTTCATCAGCATAATCTAACCAAAATCCTGAGGCTACACATAGCAAAAACCAAAGCACACCCTTTGGAGTTCTCTATTTTTTGCTCAGATTGAGCTTCCCTCATACCGACGACCATTGCCAGTCCATGTGACGATCCCGACCCACCGAGATCGCCACGGGATGGGAACGAGACTTTGACTTTGACTTAAACAGGACTATTACATTTTGGACGTAAAATTTTTGACCTTTTGAAACTCTTGAACGTTTAAAATGGCAAGACGTAAAATGGACATACAATGGAAAACATAAGAAAAACTGGAATACTTAAACTGGAATACAGAATTGGACGACTGCAGAAATGGACGACTGCAGAAATGGACTACTGCAGAACTGGACCGTAACGCCCCGAGTTTTCTAAACTCAGTTCGTTACACATAACACAGAACAGAACTAAGAAAAATTTGACAAAATTCAAAAAAACTTCGCTCAAAATCAAAATTTTGTCATTTGCTAAAGCCTCAAAATTTCAAAACTAGCAGTGGAGATTTTTTTTAAACGAAAATAGAGTTAAACAACTGTAAAACAATTTTAAAAGAATCGGTTAAAATATTGGGAAGCAATTCGGCCAAAAGAGATGGAAGCTTAAGTATGAAATGCTTGAAGATCATAAAAGTCAACCACATCATCCGCTGATCAGAGTCAACGAAAATGGACAGAAACAAAATGGAGGACTTCCACCGATGACGTAAGCCGGAAGAAAAACTCTTCCTACTTCAGCCGATGACGTCAGCCGGAAGAATCACTCTTACAACTTCAGTCGATGACGTCAACCGGAAGAATCACTCTTCCAACTCCAACCGATGACGTCAGCCGGAAGAATCACTCTTCCAACTTCAGCTGATGACGTCAGCTGGAAGAATCACCCTTCCAACTTCAGCCGATCGCAAGACAACAATACTTACTCATATCTTCCGGTAGATAAAATACCCGACATCATCCGGTTACAAAACAACAAAAGACTTTTACCTTCATCATCCGATGGATAAAATACTCAACATCATCCGGTTACAAAACGAAAAATTTTCTACTTATATCTTCTTATGGCTTCCACTAAAGACATCATCCGATGACTTTACTGAAGACATCATCCGATAGTCAACAGAACAACAACTTTATATAGTAGCTCATCAAGCATTTTCTCTCTACACAGGGAAAGCTCTGTCTACCAAAAGAATTTGAGCATTTGCAAAGGTACATTCAAAACTACTTAAATCCGTGTATTACTCCAGAATTGGTAGAAACTACTTTTGAAGCCAACAGAGTATTAAAATCAGAAAGGTCTCAAAGGTATTTCAAAACATTAAAACTACCATTTTCATAATAACTCTCGACATACTCAATTTGCATCATGGTTCACTAGACTTTCCCATCCACTGACACCAGTTAACCCGTCTCATCAGTTTACCAGGCCGAAACATGAATGTACTCCCCCAACCTCCTCTATTCATCTGTGCATTCAAGAAGATTCACCTGCAGTATCCTCAACACCTACATCACAAAACTCATCTATTAGCCTAATGCTAAGTAAGTAAAGCAATAATGAAATGAAATACTGAAACATAAATTCCTAAACATGCAAGTTCTACTTTCTCATCTCAGTTGCATTCACATTCATTCATAAAACTTGTCTGATCCCTCGGTTCCCTTATGAGTGGGATCAATCCTCCCAATGTTATACATCCACTACTCAATTAAGGGGCGGATTAATTCCCTTAATAGCTTATCTGATCCCTCAGTTCCCTTGGGAGTGGGATCAATCCTCCCAATGTTATAAATCACTTCATAAGTTAAGGGGTGGATTAGTTCCCTTAATAGTTTGTCTGTCACATTCAGTTCATGCCTTACCATTCCTTACATGGAAATTCATTTTCGTAATCTTTCAAGAAAAATATGATGCATGACATACAAACTCATTCACACAATACATAATCCTACTGTTTTGTGATGTAGGCCCAAAGGCACATGCATACTTCACTTACCTGGCTCTCCTGGAAATACTCGGTGTTGCAAACTACTTTGGGAGCTTACTCAACCTAAAACCATAGACAGATATTCGATTAGATTTTACTAAACCTCATTCTACACCATCCAGAAGCCTAAGGAAACTAGTTTAGGAGCTTAGTTGGTTATACATCTCCGATTACCACCAAAACCCGAACTAGTTCGCTCACAGCATTCTCGAAACTCACATTTATCCACTCCCCAAATCATCGATAGTTACCAATGCAGCAAGGAATCGAAATAGAACTCACATAGTTTGGAGAAAATCGGATGGAAGAATCGCCTAGAGAGCTCTGCTGCTTGAGTTGAATACCGAGAGAGGAGACTAAGGAAAGAGTGGCGGCTACAGTGCATTTAATCACAAAGCCTCTTTCCTTAAATAGGTTATCTATTTTAAGTTCTCAATTTACCACTATGCCCTTACTTAGTCACTCATTAAACTAATTAATACTTTCCTCAATTTTCTCCACAACATGCTTACTATTAAATAACGGAATAGAAAATTGTTTAATAGAACCAAATGCTACAAAGAATAGGCATAAGTCGCAGACTGCTTTCACGGGACGGTCACATTCCTCAGAGAAAGGGGTAGGAGGCACACGTCGCAGATTACTTTCACGGGACGGCCATACCTAATCCCTAACTCCACCAATCACTTAATTACATACCTTTTATTTCGTTTCCTCTCCTCTTCATTTGCATATTGTTAGAAGGAATAGACACACATCGGAAACTACTTTCACAAGACGGCCACATTCCTCAGAGAAAAGGATAGGAGGCACACATCGTGGACTACTTTCATGGGACGGCCAACCTATTCCCCAACTCTGCCTATCTCTTAGTTACGTATCTTTTATCGTTTCGTTCGTCATTGTTCACATCTTACAATGCCAGTTCGTAAACCATGGAAATTCATTTTCGTCTAACGGTCCTACGTTTCAAAATCATGATACATGCCAACCTAAACACGCAATATATACACAATAAGCATAAATGCAACCCTATCGAACTGTGATATAGGCCCAAAGGCAAAACACACACATACTGTAATATCCGACTTGTACGGATTTTTAGAATATTCATATTTTATTATATATGTGGCATTTTTTGGTAAATATGTCAAATCAGGTCCGATTTACGAAAAGAAAGCGTCATTATGATCCTGACGAATAATAAGAATTTTAACGAATTTTGGAGAATTTTCGGAGTTATAACGCTATATTCCGAGTAATTACCTCTATCGTAATATAATTGACGTTTTAGTAAAAATAGTAAATGAGGTCCAAATTGCGAACGGATAGTTTTAATAAATCTCTGGTAACTAATTGGACTTATTGGCGAAATCATGAAATTTGGTGATCCCGAATAATTGGACGATTAACGAAACGAAGGACGAAACAAATAGAATTAAGTAAGAAGGGCAAAATGGTAATTTGCAAACCAAAATTAATAAATAACACAAATCTCTCTTTTTCTCCTCACTTCTCTCTTTTCTCTCTGGCGCTCACGAACAGAGAAGAAACTTCTCTCTGGCCGCCGGCGTTCTCACGACATCCGACCTCCGTCCGACCTTCGTTCTTCCTCCGTCCTTCACGGTTTCTCCTCCTCTCGCTACCCTCGGTAAGTAGCTTTGGTCTTTGAGCGTTAAATTCCAAGTTTTAGGTCGATTTAACGTTAGGGTTTTGATTAGGGTTTCGATAAAAATGTCGAATTAGGGCTCGTAATTAATAGGTTAGCCGTGATTAAGTATGTATTGAACGTATTTGACGTTATTGGACGAAGAAAAATCAATTTGTGAAAAAGTTAAAAATTGGTAAATTTCCGGGTTTTTGAGAAAAACTCGTTAATTGAGATTTCGGATTATCGAGCCTTAATTGACGTTCTAAATGCTTTGATTAGCTAAGTTGGAATTTAGGAAATTCATTAGTTAAGGATTTTATAATTTGAACGTTTATAATTCAAATTGGTTTTAACGGTGGATATCGTGTTTTCCTCAGACACACGACTCCCGTGGACGAAGCTTGAGATTCTGCGCGCTCGAGGTAAGTTTTCGTGACTTACTTTGATGTCGTATCGAGGATCCCTGAAGAGTTGTTTGTTTAATCTGCTTTTGGTTGGGTAGTTAGGTTTAATTGTTTATAGGTTAGTTTATTTCGGTCTTGATGGTATGTATGATTGGTTGTTACTTTCTGCTCATATCTGTTCATGCATCACGGTTTTCGAAAGTCATGAAAATGAATTTCTGCACGTGTTTTTAAGAAAAGGAACGTACATCTGAAATGAAATCTGTAACGAAATCTGAATGAATAAACATAATTTGTCTGTTTCTGGTCACGCGGGATGGGGCTCAGGCACGGCTGTGCGTGTTGCAAGCGTGTACCCCCCCTCTCTAGGTGGAAAGGGTAGTCCGATCGCTGGATGGGCCCACTCCGCTTAGTGGGTAGAGGTTTTGGTGACAATTCTGTCTGTCTGCGACGTAATGAAAATGAATCTGTATCTGTTTCTGTATCTGAATCTGAGCATGTTTTCTGAATGGCATACGCACGCATGCATCTGCATTTACGAAGCTTACTGAGATTTCAATATCTCATATGTGTCTGTATGGTGTAGGTGACGTTCTAGGTTACGTTGACTCAGGTGAGGATGATATTCCTCCTCCTGATGTAGGAGCAGCTGATGGATGATGCTCGTGAGAGTGCGTTGGGTAGTCGAGGCGCGATATGACCCGTGGGGATGTATGTATGGACTCTGGGGTTATTTTGGGATGTTTTGATCTGATAATTGTATAGAATATTTAGGTTGTTTGGATCTGGATAGGGGTTAGATAACGTTTTGGTATAAACAGTTTTGATAAACGTTATGAAATGTTTTGATTTAAATGTTTAAATTAAATGAAAACGTTTGAAATGTTGTTTGTAGGTTGTTACGGATAGCTCGGTTTTTAGAGCTATCCACGCAGTTGGACTTCGCAAAGTCCAAAGCGAGTCGATTGAGTTTAGGTTATGTTTTAATCGGTTGAGTGCATGTTGTGAGTTTTGGTGATTACTGGTGAAAGGAAGAAGGTGATTTGCTCTCTGGAGATCGGATTCCAGAGAACAAATAAATGTGTTTGAAGCTGAAAATTTTGAAGTGTTAAAGTCTCGAAGGAAAAGGAGGATCGCTGCATAGTGTGCAGCGATCGATCTCTGCTTTTCAGCAGAGATCGATCGCTGCCCTTGATGTAGGCAGCAGCGATCGATCTCTGCTGAAAGCAGAGATCGATTGCTTGCTGCATGCAAGCATGCAGCGATCGATCTCTGTAAACTACAGAGATCGATCGCTTGCTGCCAATATGCAAGCAGCGATCGATCTCTGTAGTTTACAGAGATCGATCGCCCCCCTCCTTTTGGCAGCTAGTTCCGATTCTACCCCTGCTTGTCATTAAATACTTAAATGTTTTAAGTTTAATTAAATTGTTTTAGTTATGTTTTAAATAATTTACCCAAACGAACTTCGAATTCGATTCCGGTTTCGGTTTCGATTTCAATTCTGGTTAATATTAGATTTACAGTTTATAAAATGTAAAGTAAAATGAAAAATTTATACGGAGAAAATGGGGTACAGTATTAGGGGTGTTACAATTATGGTATCAGAGCCCCCGGGTTTTAAAATCGATTCTGTAGACTGCTCGACTGCACAGCCACTATGCGGACATCCTTCATCAACTGTAAGTCTGTTTATTGCTTTGTTTGATTTCAGTTTCTTAGATTACTTGTTTTAAATTTTATAGGAGTTTATAAGTATGACTCGAGGAAGGGATCCGAGAGACGACGCGATGGATCGTCTTACGGAATTGTTAGATCGCCAGTCTCAGCATATGGACCGGCAAGCGCAGCAAATTACGGACCTAGTAAATCGAGAGCAACAGCGAGAGAATCAGAGGGCTCAAGAGCTGGTAGTCCCTAGTAATCAGGGTATGCAGAGGTTCCAAGGTCTGCGCCCTCCAGTATTCGACGGCCAGTCATCGGATCCGACACGTGCCGAAGAGTGGATCAGGGTTATGGAGGACATGTTAGATTACGCCGAGGTTGCCAACGGGAGCAGGGTCGCTTATGCCACATTTCACTTAGCGTTGGACGCTCGTTTCTGGTGGGACTCGATCAAGTCGACTACAGATGTATCAGTTATGACTTGGGATCGATTCAAGTTCTTATTCTTCGACAAATATTTCAGCCGCAAGTGAGAGTGGCCAAGAGGAACGAGTTTATGCAGCTGAAGCAGACTAGTTCAGTTGCGGATTATATTCGGAGGTTTGAGGCATTGTCCAGGTTTGCACCTCGTCTGGTCAGCGATAACGAGGAGAAGGTGCACCAGTTTATGGAGGGACTTAATCCGGAGATACGAATGCATGTTGTGGTCTCAGGTATTATCGACGTACCCATTTCTGACATCACAGCTAGAGCTCTTGACATAGAGGCTGCCAGGGCCACTTGTGTTAGACCGAGGGAGCCAGCGAAGGGCTTCTTCCGAGAGATCCGTCCTCAGTCTCGGAATCAGGGATGGCAGCCTAGAGCACAGCCACCTCAGCCACAGCCTAGGGGTGCGAAGAGACCTTTTGAGGGAGGAAATGATCGGGGCAAGGGAAAGCAGGTACAGGGGACTTCTCAGATGCCCTGGTGCCCCAGATGCCAGAAGGAACATAGTGGCGAGTGCCGAGTTGGCACGAATAAGTGCTATAGATGCGGGGATATCGGCCACTTCGTCAGAGATTGTCCGTTACAGGCCCGAGATCAGTTGGGCGGAGATTAGAGGAAGGTTATGCCCAGGGTTTTCGCCTTCATCGAGCCTGAGGATGTTGATGACGATGCTCAGCCTGCCGTGATTGCAGGTACTATTTTGCTTATGGGTGCTACTGTATTTACTTTGATGGATACCGGAGCTACGCACTCCTTCGTATCGACTGCATGTATGGCTAGATTGGGGTTAGAGTCTGAGTCGGCAGAGTGCGAGTATAGTGTATTGCTGCCCTCAGGAGAGCGTATGCAGTCCAGTCATGTTATTCAGGGGAATATTATTTCGGTTGGGAGCGTTACCCTCTACGCACGTCTGATCGTTATGGGCATAGAGCGGTACGACCTTATTTTGGGGATGGACTGGCTAGCACAGCACTTCGCCACCATCGATTGTCTCTCCGGGATTGTGACCTTCCGACCCCCGGACAGAGCAGAGTTTTCCTATCAGGCGATGAACCGACTGAGTAGCTCGCCTATTTCTTATGCTATGGAGGTCAACGAGCAGTTCAAAGGTGCGTGCTCTATTTATTTGGCCTCAGTTTTTGATGTTCAGTTGCTCAGCGGACTGAAGCCGAGCGACATCCCTGTTGTTAGAGAGTTCTCTGGCATATTCCTTGATGATCTTCCCGGTTTACCACCAGACCGGGAGATCGAATTCACTATTGATGTCTATCCAAACTCTGCGCCAAGGTTCAAGAACCCTTACCGGTTGGCACCAGCTGAGTTGAGAGAGTTGAGGACTCAGCTTGACAAGTTACTGGAGAAGGGTTTTATTCGACCCAGCATTTCACCCTGGGGTGCGCCCGTTCTGTTTGTCAAGAAGAAAGACGGGACCCTCAGGATGTGTATCGATTACAGGGAGCTGAATAAGCTCACAGTGAAGAATAAGTACCCACTGCCCCGGATTGACGATTTATTTGATCAGCTGCAGGGTGCCCGAGTGTTTTCCAGGATCGACTTACGCTCGGGTTATTATCAGCTGAAGGTCCTGAGGGATGATATTCAGAAGACAGCATTCCGAACGAGGTATGGGCATTATGAGTTCCTTGTCATGTCATTTGGACTTACTAATGCCCCTGCAGCGTTTATGGACTTGATGAACCGTGTCTTCAAGGAGTACTTGAACAAGTTCGTGGTGGTTTTCATCGACGACATTTTGATTTACTCTAAGTCTGAGGAAGAGCACGAGGAGCATCTGAGGATCGTTTTACAGATTCTGAGTCAACGCCAGCTATATCCAAAGTTTTCAAAGTGCGAGTTCTGGCTTGACAGAGTGAGTTTTCTGGGCCATATTATATCACAGGACGGAGTTTCTGTGGATCCGAGCAAAATACAGGTGGTCAGAGATTGGCCACAGCCGAAGAACGTACGTGAGGTGCGTGGATTTCTCGGATTGGCCGGTTATTATCGGAAGTTTATAGAGGGATTCTCGAAGATCGCACTTCCTCTTACACGATTGACTCGGAAGAACGAGAAGTTTGTATGGTCGGCTGCTTGTGATGATAGTTTTATGGAGTTGAAGCAGAGATTGACCACCGCTCCAGTACTGGTGTTACCTGTTGAGGGTGTCAGATACAGTGTGTATTGTGATGCATCGGGAGTGGGACTCGGTTGTGTACTGATGCAGGAGGGGAAAGTTATTTCTTATGCATCCCGGCAGCTGAGGCCGTATGAGCAGAACTACCCCACACACGACCTTGAGCTAGCAGCTGTGGTCTTCGCACTAAAGATATGGAGACATTACTTATATGGGCAGCAGTGCGAGATATTCTCCGACCACAAGAGCTTGAAGTACTTATTTACGCAGAAGGAGCTGAACATGCGACAGAGACGATGGCTTGAGTTTGTCAAAGATTACGATTTCGACATCAAGTACCATCCAGGAAAGGCGAACAAAGTTGCTGATGCCTTGAGTAGAGTACCTTCTGCGAGTCAACCTTCATTAGCAGCGATGTCAGTTACGCTGCGGGTCTGAGATTGAGAGATTCGACGTGGAGATAGTGGCAGAGTTGTCCAGCATGCTCACTAGTATTTCTCTCAGGCTGACCATTCTAGATCGTATACGCGAGGCTCAGCAGAATGATTCGGAGTGTATGGAGCTCCGATCTAGTATGACATTGGGAAACTCGTCGGATTTCCATTTATCGGAAGATGGTATTCTGAAGTTCAGGCATAGGTGGTACGTGCCTAGCGACGAGGATCTGAAGAAGGAGATATTGGCCGAGGCACATTCTTCGGCATATTCTGTGCACCCGGGGAGTACCAAGATGTACCGGGATTTGAAACAACACTTCTGGTGGCCGAACATGAAGAGAGAGGTGGCCAAGTATGTTGAGAGCTGTTTAGTTTGTCAACAGGTGAAGGCCGAGCACCAAAGACCTGCCGGAACGTTATTGCCACTGCCGATTCCGGAGTGGAAGTGGGAGCAGATCTCCATGGACTTTATTGTGGGGCTCCCGAGGACGACGAGAGGTCATGATGGTATATGGGTGATTGTGGACCGATTGACAAAGTCGGCTCACTTCTTATCTGTGAAGATGGCATCTTCGATGGATCAGCTCGCAGAGCTATATGTGCAGGAGATTGTCAGACTGCACGGTGTGCCAGTTTCCATAGTCTCAGATCGTGATCTGAGATTTACCTCGAATTTCTGGAAGAGCCTGCATAAAACTATGGGGACTCAGCTTAATTTCAGCACAGCATTTCATCCTCAGACTGATGGTCAGACAGAGAAGACGAATCAGATTTTAGAGGATATGCTCAGAGCGTGTGTGCTGGAGTTTCAGGGCTCGTGGAGCCGATATTTACCTCTGATTGAGTTCTCGTACAATAACAGCTTCCAGGCTACTATTGGCATGGCACCGTACGAGGCTCTGTATGGTCGGAAGTGTAGGTCTCCGTTACATTGGGACGAGGTTGGCGAGGCCAGCATCGTTGGTCCAGAGATTCTACAGCAAACGGCAGAGAAGATTGCCGTTATCCGACAGCGTATTCAGGTAGCTCAGAGCCGACAGAAGAGTTATGCTAATGTGAGACGGCGAGAGCTAGAGTTCGAGGAGGGCGACGAAGTTTATTTGAAGGTTTCTCCGTTCAAAGGTGTCGCGAGATATGGAAGGAGGGGTAAGTTGAACCCTCGGTATGTGGGACCCTTTCCTATTCTGAAGAGGATCGGGAAGTTGGCGTATAGATTGCAGCTTCCGGCTTCTATGGAGGGTATCCACGATGTGTTCCATGTATCCATGCTTCGGAGATGTCTACGCGATCCGTCGCAGATTGTGGAGGCTACGGAGATTGAGGTACAGCCTACCTTGAGCTATGAGGTGAGGCCGGTACGTATTTTGGAGACTTCCATCAAGATTTTGCACAACAAAGAGATTCCGCTAGTCAAAGTCCTATGGCGGAACCACGAGGTGGAAGAAGCTACGTGGGAGCGACAGCAGGATATGATGACTAAGTATCCTGATTTGTTTGCATGATTTAATTTTGTGGACAAAATTCTGAATAAGGAGGGTAGAATGTAATATCCGGCTTGTACGGATTTTTAGAATATTCATATTTTATTATATATGTGGCATTTTTGGTAAATATGTCAAATCAGGTCCGATTTACGAAAAGAAAGTGTCATTATGATCCTGACGAATAATAAGAATTTTAACGAATTTTGGAGAATTTTCGGAGTTATAACGCTATATTCCGAGTAATTACCTCTATCGTAATATAATTGACGTTTTAGTAAAAATAGTAAATGAGGTCCAAATTGCGAACGGATAGTTTTAATAAATCTCTGGTAACTAATTGGACTTATTGGCGAAATCATGAAATTTGGTGATCCCGAATAATTGGACGATTAACGAAACGAAGGACGAAACAAATAGAATTAAGTAAGAAGGGCAAAATGGTAATTTGCAAACCAAAATTAATAAATAACACAAATCTCTCTTTTTCTCCTCACTTCTCTCTTTTCTCTCTGGCGCTCACGAACAGAGAAGAAACTTCTCTCTGGCCGCCGGCGTTCTCACGACATCCGACCTCCGTCCGACCTTCGTTCTTCCTCCGTCCTTCACGGTTTCTCCTCCTCTCGCTACCCTCGGTAAGTAGCTTTGGTCTTTGAGCGTTAAATTCCAAGTTTTAGGTCGATTTAACGTTAGGGTTTTGATTAGGGTTTCGATAAAAATGTCGAATTAGGGCTCGTAATTAATAGGTTAGCCGTGATTAAGTATGTATTGAACGTATTTGACGTTATTGGACGAAGAAAAATCAATTTGTGAAAAAGTTAAAAATTGGTAAATTTCCGGGTTTTTGAGAAAAACTCGTTAATTGAGATTTCGGATTATCGAGCCTTAATTGACGTTCTAAATGCTTTGATTAACTAAGTTGGAATTTAGGAAATTCATTAGTTAAGGATTTTATAATTTGAACGTTTATAATTCAAATTGGTTTTAACGGTGGATATCGTGTTTTCCTCAGACACACGACTCCCGTGGACGAAGCTTGAGATTCTGCGCGCTCGAGGTAAGTTTTCGTGACTTACTTTGATGTCGTATCGAGGATCCCTGAAGAGTTGTTTGTTTAATCTGCTTTTGGTTGGGTAGTTAGGTTTAATTGTTTATAGGTTAGTTTATTTCGGTCTTGATGGTATGTATGATTGGTTGTTACTTTCTGCTCATATCTGTTCATGCATCACGGTTTTCGAAAGTCATGAAAATGAATTTCTGCACGTGTTTTTAAGAAAAGGAACGTACATCTGAAATGAAATCTGTAACGAAATCTGAATGAATAAACATAATTTGTCTGTTTCTGGTCACGCGGGATGGGGCTCAGGCACGGCTGTGCGTGTTGCAAGCGTGTACCCCCCCTCTCTAGGTGGAAAGGGTAGTCCGATCGCTGGATGGGCCCACTCCGCTTAGTGGGTAGAGGTTTCGGTGACAATTCTGTCTGTCTACGACGTAATGAAAATGAATCTGTATCTGTTTCTGTATCTGAATCTGAGCATGTTTTCTGAATGGCATACGCACGCATGCATCTGCATTTACGAAGCTTACTGAGATTTCAATATCTCATATGTGTCTGTATGGTGTAGGTGACGTTCTAGGTTACGTTGACCCAGGTGAGGATGATATTCCTCCTCCTGATGTAGGAGCAGCTGATGGATGATGCTCGTGAGAGTGCGCTGGGTAGTCGAGGCGCGATATGACCCGTGGGGATGTATGTATGGACTCTGGGGTTATTTTGGGATGTTTTGATCTGATAATTGTATAGAATATTTAGGTTGTTTGGATCTGGATAGGGGTTAGATAACGTTTTGGTATAAACAGTTTTGATAAACGTTATGAAATGTTTTGATTTAAATGTTTAAATTAAATGAAAACGTTTGAAATGTTGTTTGTAGGTTGTTACGGATAGCTCGGTTTTTAGAGCTATCCACGCAGTTGGACTTCGCAAAGTCCAAAGCGAGTCGATTGAGTTTAGGTTATGTTTTAATCGGTTGAGTGCATGTTGTGAGTTTTGGTGATTACTGGTGAAAGGAAGAAGGTGATTTGCTCTCTGGAGATCGGATTCCAGAGAACAAATAAATGTGTTTGAAGCTGAAAATTTTGAAGTGTTAAAGTCTCGAAGGAAAAGGAGGATCGCTGCATAGTGTGCAGCGATCGATCTCTGCTTTTCAGCAGAGATCGATCGCTGCCCTTGATGTAGGCAGCAGCGATCGATCTCTGTAAACTACAGAGATCGATCGCTTGCTGCCAATATGCAAGCAGCGATCGATCTCTGTAGTTTACAGAGATCGATCGCCCCCCTCCTTTTGGCAGCTAGTTCCGATTCTACCCCTGCTTGTCATTAAATACTTAAATGTTTTAAGTTTAATTAAATTGTTTTAGTTATGTTTTAAATAATTTACCCAAACGAACTTCGAATTCGATTCCTGTTTCGGTTTCGATTTCAATTCTGGTTAATATTAGATTTACAGTTTATAAAATGTAAAGTAAAATGAAAAATTTATACGGAGAAAATGGGGTACAGTATTAGGGGTGTTACACATACACTACTTACCTGGTGTCCTTAGTAAATCTCTTTGCCGTACACTAAGTCAGGAAACTCGGGAACCTAAAATCATAACACGCTTCATTAATTTAACCTCCACTACATCCAATCCATAAAATTCCTAAAAGAAGCTTACAACTCACTAAAGCCCAACTAAACCCAAAATTTTACCTTTTTCGGACCAAACTTCACAATCGCGTAACTAATCCTACACTTATTTGTTTTTGATGAATCAAGTTGCTACAATCTCCTTAGGACATCTACTTTCTAATGGTCGAAACCATTTAACAAACTAACACAGATGGCTTGGTCAAAACGCACCAAAACCGAAAAACCCTGCACACTCAAGATTTTCGATTCCCTAAAAAACCTAACCATTTGTCCATATTATCATCTAATCTGTAACGCCCCCGAACCCGGCCCCGGCTCGGTGCGCTACTTTGCTAACAAATCTCGCGTTTAAAACGACGTTTAAAATAATTTTTGATAAATTTTTTACTCAGTTTTTGGGTTTTTCGAACCCTCAAAAAGTGTTGGAAAATGTGCTAAAATACGTGTAAAATACGTCATAAAATGTTGGGTTAAAATAATTTTGGAAATAGAAAAAAAATAAAAAAATCAATTTGGTGCACTGGGTGCCGCGCGCTGCGCGCCCCTCTGCACGCCCAGCCCGATCGATCGGGACCTCTTGGGTTTCCTCAGCCAAAAATGATTATTTTTCATTTTTTTTTCATATTTTCTCAATTTTCTTCATTTTTCTTCTAGCCAAAAAACCTCCAAATCACCTGAAAATTTAACCACACATTCCCGACACTTACGACTCTGTGTCTCATAAAAATCACGGAAAACTGACTTAAAACGGTTAATAAAAAAAGTAGAGCAAATGAACCCGATTTTTACTACAAATTTTAACGTCCAACTTCAAACGGCCATAACTTACTCGTTTTTCAACGGATTTCAACGTGCCACCCCAATTCGTAAACCTCTACACGTCTACTATCCATTGAAATAATCAAATTAACCAACCAAATACAATGAACAATTCGAAATGCTCAAAACAGAACCGGCCCTCAATGGTTTCAAAACCGGTTTTTCCATAACTCTCCTCCAATCTTAAATCTCTTCTTAAAAATACCTAAACCAATCCATCTAACAACTAATATATGCAATTTGGAACAAAAACTACCCTTTGAACTCAAAATTTCGGACCCCATGGTTCGGGTTTCCCAAACCCTAACCAATCTCTTCCAAAACCTCATAAAAACACTAAAAAGCAACACCTACTTGCAACAAACCAAAATCCCATTATATTTTTACCTTGAAACACTTTGAAATATTGAAGAAAAAGGAGAGGATGGATTGGCTATGGAGGAAGGGGAAGAAAACCGTGAGAAGATGAGGGAGAAAGAAGAACAATCCGCATGTAACCTACCCATTTTTCACTTTTTGTTTCCCTCCACCAATTTCTTTAAAATCTCAAATAAACCCCTCACCTTTCCTCTCTTGGATTCCAACGTGAATGCCATCCTCCTTCACTTTTCTTTTAATTTTTTATTTCATTTATTTCCTAACTTTCTATTGGTTAATAACAAATTTGGACTTTTCAACCCCTTGTTTTTGACTTGTCAACTTCTATTCTTCTCTTTGCATTGCCTACCTACAATCCACTTCTAATCCCTTTATCACTTAACAATAAACTCTCATATGTAACCTAACGTAGGGCTATGCACGATATCGAAATTTTTCGGGTGTTACATAATCATATTTAAACACCCAATAAAAGAAGAGTTCCATAAATCCCTCACCATTTTTGTGCAACCGTAGCCCTCACAAAAAAAAACCCTAACCTAAACTCACTCAAAACACAACCTAACTCTAGCAATAACCCTCTCTCTATTAGAAATCAAAAACCCATAAGAAAAATGTTAGTAATTACCTTAGATTGAAGGAACGGTTGAAAATTTGGAGGAGCAAAAGAGGAGAGTCTGCAAATCGCATGGAGGGAGAGAGAAAAGGAAGAAGAAAGAGTGGGTATGCTCATTTACGCTGAAGCCCTTCTTTTCTTTTATTTTATTATTACATTTTACTTTTACACCTTTTTTCCTCTTTAATTAAATCCATAACTAACAGACTCCTTCTCATTTAATCTTACACTTATCCCTTCACTTCATCTCCAATCAGATTGTAATTCACCGTACATTCATAAAAACTGAGCTGATAAATTCTCAGGTGCTACAACACGTTGTCAGACGCTAACAAATTAAGAAATTTTTAGTCAATACGAAACAAGTTAAGATCAAATAACAAAAAAAGTTGACGCATAAAATAATATATAAAATTGTTGGTTATTACACCTATTGTACTGTAACAAACCCAGTAGGGCCGAGACTAAACCATGACTCCTTCAGACTTGTCCATTTATCCTTACTATTTTTATTTAAGTTATACTCCTTTATATATATTTTTTAAAACATAACTTGGCTCAAGACGTCACATGCGATTCATTAAACATCGCTTGACAATGAAATACATTACACATCTGCCGGCGAGCAGTGCAAAATGCTTCAGCCGATGAGCAGGAACTTCAGCTCTTAAACTGCATCTACTGATAGAGGAATAAACTCACATCTGCCGATCATAAAACGACAGAACTCATTACTTATTCACTTGCTCCTGCCGATCGCTAAACGACAAGCACAGAGCTCGCTTCTGCCGGTAGTGAAAATCTACATCATCCGATTATCACGTGCATCTCACGTGACTACTTAACATTGCCAGTAAGAGGCATCATCCGGTGGGCAACAATTGTCCCCATCCACCGATGACATCAGCCGGATGATGTCCTCATTCAACAGAGACATCATTCGGTAAGCATGTGCAATACACGTGACTCACTTACCTCAACCGATAAGAGATATCACCCGATGAGCAACAAACGTTCTCCATCCACCGGTGACGTCAGCCGGATGATTCACCCATCCATCTTCTATCATTCAGCTCACACCGGTGACTTCAGCCGGATGATGTATTCATCCAACTTCTATCACACAGCAGTAAAATATAGAAAACTTGAAACAACTCATATCAACAGAAAGATAATCTGACCTTCACAGATCTCATACTCGTAGACATAAACATAGGCAGACATGAAACATAGACTCATCTAGTATACAAGTAGCTGAATACTTAATTAAAACAGATCATTCTATACCCTTATAATCATCTCCAAATTTTGGTAACCAAACTAAACAATCACATAATCCAATATTCTAAAGAAAATCTCATTCTACTTAAACATCAGTTCATCATAAATCTTACTGACACATTATGAGCATAACTACAGGTCATATTCCCCTGCCAGCCACAGACTTCCACCCTGAGCACCATCCTGCAACCAGCCTTAGACATCATCACTGAATTTGGAATCCTCACCTGCTAAATCTTCACCTACATCATAAGGTTTAAACTATAAGCCTAATGCTTAGTAAGGAATGTCATACTAACTAGTATGCATGAATGCTCATTTTAAGAAACAAATGCTCATGAATCTTTTCTTGTTCATATTCATACTCAAAGTCTTCATTCTTGTTCATCGTTCGTATTCATCGTTCATAATCATCATTCATGTTCATCGATCATATTCTTCGTTCATGTTGTGTGGATTAAGAGAGGATTCATGCCGGTAAAGGGGGTTGACAGTGAGAGTGTACATAGTCCCTTGCGGGTCGTAATCATGGTCCTTCCTTTTGGATAGTGACATACGCCAAACCGCCCCCAACCCTCGCTTAATTCATGTTGCATAAGTTTTATATTCTTATCTCGTTCATGAGGAAAACATGCTCTTAAAACATTTTCATATGCATAAAACATTCATGATGCATGAACATGAGAACTCTTAACTCATCAAGCTACAGAGTAGTGCATTCATTCGACGTGAAATCATACCATTAAGTCAAACATCAACATAAGTAACAGACAGTAGCTTGAATAATTTCTAATCATCGTATCAGTTTCTACCTAGCATCCTTGTGATGTAGGGCCCTAATGGCCGGGAATCCTACACATTCACTTACCTGGTTTCCTTAGCAACTTGAACTCCTTTTCTTTAGACTTCTTCACCTAAAACATTTACATTACAGTAGTTAAAATGAAAATCCTAATAGTCCTAATCACAAGTCATCCTAGAATCTAATAACTAAAGTCATTCCCGAATCCCTTAGTCTAGTTCTCTGTGTGCAGTCTGAAATCCAAAACCAAAACAGCTAGGTTCAACTAACGATTAATCAAGGTCGGTTATATTAAATGTCTAGAATCGATTCGAAAATGCTATTACCAAATACCGATTATAAGTGTTCCTATTATTCGGCCATTGAAGAATCTTGAAACATTGGGTTCTAGTTGAAAACAGAGTTCCAAATAACTACATGGCAACTACCTTGACTAAATCTTACCTCGAACGTAGGTTATCAGAGTGGAGGTTGGAGGAATCGATCGTCAAAGAGAGAGTCGCTGGCGGAGAGAGAGACAGCTCGGGAAAATGAGAGAATGCAGAAGGAAATGTCGGCTACAGTGAGGTTTAAAAGTTTTCATTTCCTATTTATACTTAACCCAACCATTCTTAATTACAAATCCTGCCACCCAACCTAATTTATGACACATGCACATTAATTAAGCCTTGGCATAAAATTCCAAACCGAAAAGATCAAAATAACACATGGCCGTTAAAACAGTTAAGAAAGTCACCTGGTCAAACTCGTCGGGTGTTACATGTACAATGTGTTTCGAGACCGTGAGTGACTAATTTTTTGTTGATAAGTTTTACACTAAAAGAGTAGTGGCAATTTTTATTACTTGTTACATTATAGTAGATTGCTTTGTTATTTGACCCTACTGATAGTTCCTTAGAACTTACTTTTGGATAATGTTTTTATCCTTGATTTCAATACATAGGTTTTCTTGATGCATGCACACCTTCATTTTTTTGAAACATTGAATATAACTTTTAGAATTCATACTGAGTTTAGTTAAATTGTCCCAATTAACTCTCCCTTTCAGATTATACTCGAGAGGATTGAAAGTTGTAAAGAGCTTCAACTCAACTTTCCTTTTTTTTTTTTGTAGTTCTTTCTTCTTAGACTCAACTGTGGAGAGACCTTATTTTTACTTAATTTGTTTTACTTTTGTTGGGATTTTATATTATGTCACAATATTTTTTTTTCACACAATTTATACTTTGGACTTGAATTGTGCACAATTTGATGTCCACTATTGGACCTCTAATTTAACCCAACAATATTGGGTCCTAAATTTCTATTTCATTTTATAAGTCTTTTGTTCTAAGCATAATTTTTGTTATTAAGGGTTGGACGGTTGGATCCACCCATAGGTCGAATCATTCACCGTTTCATCAACAAAAAATCACAACCGAGACTACGCCAAAAACATGGAACAATATAACCTTTGAGAGGATCCAACAATCTGAACCGTCAATAGAATTAAATGGCTTGTAGTAGAAGACTTAAAAAAAGCAAGTGTTACATCAAAAAATCCAAGGCACACAAATGTTTGGTTTACCACATTGCTTCAACAGTAACATCAAAGATAATGAATAATAAATTATAAAATTAAAGTTTGTATAATCACAATAAAAGAAACCATGATACGAGCAATACAAAAAAAAAATCTTAATAAGATGAAAATTGAAATGAAAATTCTAGATGTTTCACCAAAATAAATCACTAAAAGAAAATAAAACAATAACTAAAGATGACCAGCTCAATCTGGTTTAGGTCGCTCCAAATTATCCTATCTATTGCTTGAAAAATGTTTAGTCATTTAGAGTGAGCTGACTATAATCAAATATGAATTTCAAGTATTATATTCAACGTTTTGAAAATAAGTTATGCATACAAGTAGTAAACCAATTTCATAATTAGGTTCATCAAAGGGTCAAGCGAAAAATAGTCTGCTGATACTGCCGTATACAATACAAATATGCCACTACTGTCAATACATAAAACCATAAGTGAAAAAGGAGTCACCTACAAATCCTGAGCATTGGTGCATTGGTGTAAGAGGGAGAAAATGATCTTCATATGATTGTGACACATACCAATAAACCCTTAATATGTTTATGAATTATCACCAAGAGACACAACATTGTAAGCTATCCTATAACATGCTCGTGTAGTAGGAAAACACATTTGAATATTAGAACGTGCACAACAAACAACAACCATCACTTATGTCATGTAAAGCTAGTAAACACAACTAGGAAGTGCCACAACGCGAATGAGGAACAATCTGACCCTTGGGAACATCCAACTGTTCAATCCTGGTTAGATTATATGACTTATATCAGAAGACTAAAAAAATAATATATCTGAGAATTGAACGACCAAAAACGTAGGGCTTAATATATTCATCCAATAGAGGTGTAATACCACAGGTTTTTTCTGGATAATTTAATTTAATTAATTTATGTTAACTAATCAGTTAATTAGTTTGTGTTCGGGTATTCTAATTGAAGAACTTAGGCCGTGTACAGGGTGAGGGTCAGTTTATGAAAAAATTATAATTGAAGGATGAAATTTAACGAGGTTTCGAAGAGGCCGAATGTACGGGAGGGCAAAACGGTAAATGTTATTTTGATTAATGTTTTAATAGGAAATAGTTTTATTTTATTTTTTTAAAAAACAACAAATTTCGAGCGCCAAAGACCCGAACAGAGAAGGGAGGCACAAGCGGCGATCGGCGGTCTGTTCACCGCATTTTTCTGGTGTTCTCCGGCCAGACGACATCGGCGATTCTAAGGCTGCCATTTCTGGCCGTATTCGCGCACAAGACCAAACGGTAAGTCCTCTTTTTGCCATATTTTTGGTTCGGTTCGAGGCCGTGAGTGACGAGCCAAATTAGGCTCTAATCATCGGTTGATTTTGGGAGTTCTCGGCATGAGTTTGCCGACTCTTGGACTGTAACACCAGGCATTTTTGGCTATGTAATTATTCTCTGAATTATTAAACGGGATTTGTAATGACCCAACCCGCTCTGTGGGCCAGGCCGTGCAATGCCCGCTCTATGGGCCAGCTGCCACGTGGGGTCCCGAAGGCGGTACCACGTGTATTCACGATCTTCTCCCCCCTAGAAAGGGAGTTTTTTCCTTCCCCCTCACTCTAACCCCTGACCTCCAGGACATAGTCCAAGGGCTACAAGTGAGGAGTACCACTGAGCTAGCTTTCGGGACCCCACGTGGCAGCTGGCCCATAGAGCAGGCACTGCACGGCCTGGCCCACAGAGCGGGTTGGGTCGTTACAAAAAAGGCACCACGATCAGCTCAAGTGGTACTCCTCACTTGTACCCCAGGTACTAGTCCCTGAGGTCATGGGTTCGAGTGGGGGGGAAGGCAAAAATCCTCTTCAGGGGGAGGAAAGATCGTGAGTACACGTGTACCGCCTTACGAGGACCCACGTGGCAGCAGCCCATTGATGGGACCTGCACGACTTAGGCCCACGAGAATAGGGTCTAGGCCGTTACAAAAAAGGGCACCTTTTTTGTAATGGCTTGGATCCCGTTCTCACAGGCCCAAGTCATGCAGTTCCCACCGTTGGGCTGCTGCCACGTGGGTCCTCGAAGGGCGGTACACATGTACTCACGATCTTCCCTCCCCGTGAAAAGGGTTTTTACCTTCCCCCCCCCCCCCCCACTCGAACCCAGGACCTCAGGGACTAGTACCTGGGGTACAAGTTAGGAGTACCACTGAGCTAGCTGGCTCAGCCCTACGGGGACCCACGTGGCAGCAGCCCATTGATGGGACCTGCACCACTTGGGCCTGCAGGAACGGGGTCCAGGCCGTTACAGGATTAATTTTATATTAATACAATGAATTATTTAGTGGAATTATCGAAGTGTTTAGTAGAAAGAGAGAGTTTTGGAGTGATCGAATTGACGAACTAATTAACGACTTAGTTAGAAACCAATGGAGGGGCAATTTTGGAAGGAATTAAGGTGGTTGGGAGGGTGCCTATAGATGTTTGACACTTGTCAAGCTTGTTAAAGAAGTCATGCTACATCTTTCTTCCTCTCTTCAACATGAAAACACTCCAAGTTTCTTCCTCTCCTCTCTGTTTCTCTCTTCCAAACGAAGTGCGACAAATTCCAAAAGTCTGTTTTCTCCTGTTTTCTCCTGTTTTCTCCAGTAAAGGTAGCCTTTTTCGTTAGTTAACGAGTTTATATTAGTTATTCCTTAGTTTTATTGAAGTTTAGGGTTAATGTTCCGGTTATATATGATATAGGTTCGTGAATCGCTGAGGACTTACGTGCAAGATTTTTAACTTTACGGACATCAGGTAAGTTCATGCATATCATTTGGCCCTTAAGGTCCTATATCACGGAGGTACTAGATTTCTCGTGGTTGGGGGTTATTGTTGGGTAGTTAGGTCGTAAGTTATGTTCTAGGTTAAACGTGTGTTGTTTTATGTTTAGTTTCAGTATGTTGTTGCCTGTTTATGTTACGTTTAAGCACTGTATATGCTCATGCATACACGTTTTCCTGGAAGTCATGTAAATGTTTTGTGCACGAGATTTGAATTTAAGAAAGATAAAATGTGAATGTAATGTACGGTAAGTGTGGGACAGGGACTGACATCTTGTTATGTATCCCTGTTATGTACCTGTTGTGTACTCCTGTTGCACCAGTTTCCCTATAAGCCCTACTTATATCCCTGTCCACTTGAATCTAATGTAAAGTGATGTTCATGTATTTCAAAAGTTCATGCATAGCATATGCATCACTGCATTGTATGTCCTTATTGAGCTTTAGGCTTATAGTTGAACTCTTTGTTGTAAGTACGGATCCCGTGGATGAGGACTTTGTGCCTCAGGTCGACGAATAGGTGTAGTCGGCGGGACGAGCTCGTGGGGTTGGTTGCGGCAGTCAAGCACATTTTGACCTGCGGGGTGGTGTCTCGAAAAGAAGGTCATGTCTGTATAGTGTTATTCTGGGATTTAGGTGATGTACTGTAACGACCCAAACTTTCAGAACCCGGTTTGTTACACAATCTTACACGAAACTCGGAAAAAAAACTTTGAACCAAACTTAGAGGTCTACTCGAAAGTCAAAATTTGATGTTTTCTAAAACTTCAAACATTCAAGAACTTACAGCGGAAATCATTTAAAAAAAATTAAACAAAGCTATTGTACGATGCTTGATTAATCAGTTGAAATGTTGAGGAATAATTAGCAAAAAGAATAAAAGTTTAAATTGAAAAATACTCCATGAGTCTTAAAAAGTCAAACGTGTCGCCCGCTGAACAAAGTCAACAAAAAGGGGCTGAAGCAGAAAATAGAAGACATCATCCGGTGACAAAACGACAAAATATTCTCTACACTTACCGGTGTTGTCAGCCGGATGATCGACGTTATACTGCATCCACCGGTGACTAGACAACAAAACGCTTCTTACATCTTCCGGTGGATTATCACACGACATCCACCGGTCACTAAACGAAAAAACACCTCCTACATCTTCCGGTTGATTAACACACGACATCCACCGGTCACTAAACGATAAGAGACTCTCTACATCATCCGTCGGGTTTTCACACGACATCCACCAGTGAGTAGAATACTCGACATCATCCGGTGACATCAGCAGGATGATTTGATCCGCCAATGTCTATCAGCGAATAAACACCCAACATCCACCGGTGAACCCATTCGCCGATGGTTGAACTTGCAAACTCACTCAAGACATTCAAAAAAAACCCTGACCCTAAGTAACTCCAGAAAACTCAACAGAAAGTAGAACAATATCTTAACTACTAAAATTCCATACAAAAACATCTCTAGCTGCGAGAAGGACGAGTTTACTTCACTAAAACCATTAGAACAGTTCAAAATCCTTACATTACTCGAATTCAGTAAAATCGCATTTAAGCCTAACCAAATACTATTATCAGAAAGCTCAAAAAGAACATATTCGAAATATTGAAAACCACTACTGTCATGAAAACTCAACACACTAAAATTGAAACGTTGTCAACTGAACCTTCACACCAACTGACATCAGTTAAACCGCCCCATCAGCTGCCAGATTGTTATAAAGATGCACTCCAAAACCAATCTAGTCCTCAACAGACTCAGTAATCACACCTGCTATCACTTCTTCACCTACATCACAAAACTCATCTATTAACCTAATGCTAAGTAAGTAAAGCAGTAATGAAATGAAACACTGAAATATAAATTCCTAAACATGCAATTTCTACTTTCTCAACTCAGTTGTTCATGTTTCGTTTCTGTTCAGATCCCCTTGTGAAGTTGGGAGTCGAATAAACCCTCCCAAAGTATAAATATCCACTGTCTCATAGAGGGGTGGATTAGTTCCCTTAACAGTAAATTTGATTCACATATTCTGATCCCCTTGTGAAATTGGAAGTTGGATCAATTCTCCCAAAGTATAAATATCCACTGTCTCATTAAGGGGTGGATTAGTTCCCTTAATAGTAAAACTGATTCACATAGCTGTTTCAATATGTTCAATCCTTACCATGCTGACATGCATTCAAATTAATTTTCGTATATTTTTAAAACATGATGCATGACATACCAACACATTCTAGCAAACAAACCCTAATGTTTCGTGATGTAGGCCCGAAGGCACAAGCAAACTTTACTTACCTGGCTCTCCTGGTGATGCTCGGTTTCAACTACTCCAAAAGCTCGCTTACCTAAGTTTATGGCAATACATTAATCCAACTCTTACTAGACCTTACCAAAAATCAATAATAAGATTGAGGAAACCGATTTGAAACTCTGCTACCCGTGTAATCCCTTTTATCTCTAAGAACCCGAACCTACGCTCAATCTCAGCACCTTCAAAATCCTCACATTGTACTCCCTCAGGTAACTAACCACTATATCTTAAGAGAAATGAGAAAAACTTACCTAAGTTGAAGGAGAATCGGGCGAGGAAAATCGCCTATAGAGCTCAGCTGCTTGAGCTGAAAACCCGAAGAGGAAAAGTATGAAATTGGTGGCGGCTACAGTGCATTAAACCCAACCCTATTTCCTTAAATCTGTTATCCACTTTTGAAAATTGTAAATTTACTCTATTGCCCTTGCCTAGTCTTTTAATAACCCTACTTAAATTATTGATTAATCAAGTGTATACCATTAATAATAAAAGAGCTGGTTCGATAGAACCGGGTGTTACATGTACAGGATCTGTATTGATGTTTTTTAAAAACCTCTGTTTTGACAGTTGTATTTTGAAATATACTGGAATTGTTTGGAATCTTTTCCCTTTTTGATTGTGCATGGATTGCCTCGAGTTTTAGAGCGATCCATGAAGTTAGAGTTCTTGAACTTCTGTCATGTTTTCTAACATGTCTAAAATTACGTTTTGAATCGGGTTTGAAGCTTTTTGTGTCAAAAGAAGTAAGTCATCCATTCTGTTCTTTAAAACAGTCGTCCATTCTGTTCTTTAAAACAATCGTCCATTCTGTTCTCTAAACAGTCGTCCATTTTATTATTTAAATAGTTGTCCATTTCTGCAGTATTCCATTTTGTTCTGTAAACAGTCGTCCATTCTGTTCTAAAAATAGTCGTCTATTCTGTTCTGTAAACAGTCGTCCATTCTGTTTAGTCGTCCATTTCTGCAGTATTCCAGTTCTACAGTCGTCCATTTCTGCAGTCGTCCAGTTCTGCAGTAGTCCAGTTCTGCAGTCGTCCATTTCTGCAGTCGTCCATTTCTGTAGTCGTCCAGTTCTGCAGTAGTCCAATTTTACAGTCGTCCATTTCTGCAGTAGTCCAATTTTGCAGTCGTCCATTTCTGCAGTAGTCCAGTTCTGCAGTAGCATGGAGTTACTCTTTCTAAGAAGTAGTGTCCTGACACGCCTCAAAAGAAAGAGGATATCAGACGCTATCCATATGCATCAGCAGTTGGTAGCTTGATGTATGCTATGTTATGCACAAGACCTGACATTTGCTATGCAGTAAGGATAGTTAGCCATTTTCAGTCTAATCCAGGATTAGATAACTGGATAGCAGTCAAGCACATTCTCAAGTAACTTAGGAGAACGAGAAATTATATGCTTGTATATTCTAGTAGGAATTTGATTCCTACAGGATATACATATTTTGATTTTCAATCTGATATAGATGATCGAAAGTTGATATCTGGATCAGTATTTACTCTTGGTGGTGGAGCCATCGTTTGGAGAAGTGCCAAACAAGGAGGAGTTTCTGACTTGACTATGGAAGCCGATTACATAGTTGCTTCAGAAGCAGCTAAAGAAGCTGTTTGGCTCTGCAAGTTCTTTAGTGATCTGGAAGTTGTTCTAGATATGAATAAACCACTCACACTTTATTGTGATAATAGTGGTGCAGTGGCAAATTCTAAAGAACCGAGAAGCCACAAAAGATCAAAGCATATAGAAAGAAAATATCATCTAATTAGAGAGATCGTGCAACGTGGAGACATCGCCGTTTTGAAGATTCCAACCACAGAGAATCTTGCAAATCCCTTCACCAAGACGTCTGCAAAGAGTTTTGATAAACATCTTGAAGGATTAGGAATTAGAGACATGTCTCATTTGCTTTAGGGCAAGTGGGAGATTGTTGGGAATAATGTGCCCAACAAGCAAATGTTATGAACATTTTTATTGCTGTACTTAATAAATAAGTTTTATGATTAATTTTTATGTTTGTATTATTCGATATGCTTTATAAATTCAAAGAAAAATTCTTGATTATTTATGTAATTTTAAATTTACATATATGTTGATATATGTGGAATTAAATTTAAAAAGAAATAATCACAATAGTCCATGACTTATATTTGAAGTATAGGATCTTCAAATTAATAAAGTCATAAATATATGTCACTTCGTTGAGAACGTATAGTCATATTGATGTGCCCCGAGACTCGAGGCCCGAGCCAAGTTGAGGTACGTCTTCTATCCATCTTTATGGCCTAATTTGTTTGCTAATTTTGTAGGTGACAACCCATGGGTTTAAAGGGGGAATTTGTCTTCCCTTAGACAAATTCGTGTTTTTAAGTTTTCTTTGTTTAAAGTTTAGGAAACTTAAACTTGTATTTAATTTATATATTTTTAGGAAATTTTAGTTTTGTTTAAAACTCATTAATTGGCAAATTTTAGTCTTTTAGAACGTAGTTTTTTTGTAATAGTCCTCAAAGGAAGGTGAACCGAGGCCTAAAGAATGCTGAACCAAGGCCGAACCAAGAGGAACCAAGCTGAACCGGATGAACCAAGGAGAACAAAGCTTGAACCAAAGCTGAACCAAAGGGCAAAGAAGTGAACCGGCCTGGAGTGCATTCTGCAGACCGAACCGCCCGAGCAGCTTCTTCTTCGCTGCCAACGGCTCTTTTTCTAGCCGTTGCCCGATGATTTTCCAGGCGCCTCTCTTCTTCTTCTTCCCCGATTCTCCCTCTTGTATTTAAGCTTTCCTTCCACCTCTGTAAAACTTTAGCTTATATTACGAATTTTTGGAATTGCAAAGGAGTTTTCTTCTTGTTTGGAACGCTCTCCGCGAGCGACAGAGAGATTTTCTCTCGGTGCTTCATCGGCGCACAGCGCCTGGATGAAGCCCCCGATTTAATCCCGAGCTCGTGGCTGCTAGGGGGTGATCTTAGTTCCTTTCTTCCTCTTCCAGGCAATGGAAGCAATGAAGAAAAGGGGCGAATGCCATAGTGCCCTCCGCCGAGAATCCTTCGCTGGCAACGACGGATTTCTGTCACCCAAAACGCCGAATCGTTTCTGGGTCGATTTGGGGTCTTCAATTCACTCCTCCATCATTTCCGCACCATTCTGCACAGCACCCACTTCTTGGAAGCTCGGTATCACTCTTCTCCCCCTCTCGCCATTTTTCAATTTTGGTTGCTCTGTTTATCGATTTTCTGTTCTGTTTTGGGGTGTTCCTTAGAGCACCGATCCTCTTGTTTATTTTCTGTCTTCCGCATGTGCATTTCTAACCCCATTGCAGGCCCGTAGCCTATCAAGTGGTATCAGAGATAAGTGCTCTTTGTTTGCAATTCGGGTTCTGTTTTTTCAGTCCCCTGTTCTGCTGTTAATGTTCTGTTTAGTTGCTGCTTTCTGTTTTTCGTAGTCTGAAGTGTCATTGTTCATTTTGTTGTTCTTTCATTATGTGTTGTTCAGCATGTGTTAACTAGATTGTTTAGTTTGTTCTGTCTGTTTAAGTTAGAATGTTGTTGCCGTTTGCTATAGCTGTAAATTTTCTGTTTTGCTGAGTGTTTCTCCTCGGCTTTGTTTTTGTTTTGTGTCTCATGGAGGCATGATCACCTTGTTTCATTTCCGCCAGCATGCATTTAGTGATTGTTTCGATTATGTTCTACTGCTTGTTTTGTTTTCAAAAAAAAAAAAGGTTGCTTTCTATTTTACTTTCTGGTTTGCTGGTAGCTTCGGTTTTATTGTCCAGCATGTTTTGATTTTTTGTTTCTGGTTAAGTGTTCCATATTCACCAATGTTGCACCCACAATCAACCACTTTCAGGTCATGTTTTCTGTTTGTTCCGGTTAGTGTCAAATGTCAGCACGTTTTTGTGATTTTTTTTCTTTTATTGTTTCTGTTTAACTTGCTGTCATGTTTTTCTCTTCTGATTTAAATGGTCCAAATGTGTCCCATGCAAGAGCTAGAGTTTTCGTTCTTAAATGGTTAAATTTTTCTGATATTTTAAAACCTTTTTCCTTTGCTGTTTTCTTTGCCTTTTCTTCCTGTTTTTCAGCATGTTTTCTTGCTGTTTTTATTGTTCTTCTTATCTTGTTTAGAAGCATGTCTAGGTGTTTGTTTGTTGTTCAAAATTTCTAAGAGGTTTAGCATATGAACCCTACTTATTGTTTAGTTTTAGATTGTTGTTTTTATATATTTTAGACTCTGTTGTGTGTCTGTTTTTCGTAACCTTTGTTGTGCAGTTTTCGTACCCCTCTCACAAAGCAAGAGGACTCCTTAATTGGCAATTTCGGAGCCATTGATTGTTTTGCTTAAAAGGTATGTTCCTGTCCACTTTTAGTTTAAGTCTGTTGGGAGACTCTTCGGAATTGTTGACCGAGAGCAAATTCTGTTTAGTGTTTATTTTCTGATGTGTTGGGAGACTCTTCGGAACTGTTGACCGAGAGCAAATTGTGTTTTATGTTTGTCTGTGATTGAACTTGTTTGTCTTTGAAGTACATTGCTATGACAATTATCTGATATGATTTTTCCATATTAACCTCATGTTTCTGATTAGCTAGCATGAATTAACCATGGCCCGTATCAGTTTAAATTCTTAGAATGTTTTCTTGAAAAGCATGTTCTAATTGTTGTGATTTTTGTTTGTGTTGTGTAATTGTTTGAATTTGCTGTTCATTTGGATTTCATTGCTGTGATATTATCTGATATGATTTTTCCATATTAACCTCATGTTTCTGATTAGCAAGCATGAACTAACCATGGTCCGTATTTGTTTAATTTTCAGAATGTTATTCTTGAAAGGCATGTTCTATTTTATTGTTTAAGTGATTGTCTTGTTGTTTTGTTTCTGTTTTTATAACCATGTTTCGTTGTTTAGGTTGTGTTGGCAAAATTAATTTACATAGAGAATGGATTTGAAAATGAATGCTAAAATTGAGTTCTCATGTTAGTTTATATTTGCTGAAATTATTGTGTTGTTTTGGTGTTTTCGTTTTTTTAGTATGTGTTTTGTTTTGTTTAATCTTTTTACATGTTCCATGTTTAGGAGAGTTTGATGTGCTAATTTGTTGTCCAAATTGACATTGTTTTGTTTAGACTTTTCTAGGATGTTTAGATTAAAATTCTGGTTTAGAAATTTCTGGTTTTTCTAGTTTTAGTTCTTACTTTGGACTTGCATAATCCTTTGCTCACTATGAATTTGGATTTGAAATTTTTACAGCATATGCAACATATTGTCAACTATTATCTGTTAAAATTTCAGGTTATTTGGAGTTGAATTGTGCTAGTTTCGGTTTAGGATACTTTAGGTTGTTTAGAAATTTTTCTGGTTTTTGAGTTTAAATTTCCTGAACTTTAGGCTTGCATAACTTTCTGCTCATGTTGAATCTGGATTTGAAAATTTGACAGCATGTTTATCATCTTGTTTTCTAATCCCTGTTAAATTTTCAAGAATATTGGAGTAGATTTGTGTTAGTTTTTCTGTTTCGGAAATTCTGTCGTTTTTATGTGTTTTGTACACTGTTCTGAGTTTTCAATTTCAGTTTTATGTCATAAAAGCCTAAAAAAAAAAGTTATGCAAACGTTTCACCATGCTTACTTGTGTTTAAACTTATTTAGGATTTTACTTGATGCCTTGGATTGAGATTAAAGTGAGAGCATAAACTATAACATGTTTCAATTGGATTGTAAAATTCAGTTTCCATCCATGTTTGAGTTTTTGTTTTGATGATTGATGCATCTCTTGTGTCTATGATTTGTATAGTGTCCTTGATGTTAAGTTAAATTTAGAATGAAGAGCATGAATTAAAATTGCATGTTAAATAGAGCTTGGCAAATTCTATTCCACCATGTTTTTATAAATTCTGTTTTGAACTCTTGTTTGATTGCATCAAGTTGAGTGTTTTTGTTTTGTTTAGGACTATGTTAACTTGAGGTCCAATATTTTAACAAAAGCATGTCATATACTATCTTGTTAGTCACTTAGGATTCACTTGTACGTCGAGTGATTTGTGTTTGTGGCCAAGAGCTTTCCTCTGTGGGCCGTTGGTATTGTCCGAGGTTTACCGCTGGCCATTGTGCCCGACAGATCGCCGTGTGAGGCAGTCGCCTTTAAAGGGTGTGGGATAGTGCGACGATTTCCACAAAAGTTCTAGAGGGTTGTCTAGACCCAATAGCTTATCATTGATATTAGTTGCAAGTTTATTTCTTTGATTAACTGTTTGATTGTTAGTGCCTATCTTAGATTAGTACTCTCTAGTGCGTTATGTTTTATGTTTGTTTTTGTTATTTGTGTTTGTTGTCTTGTTGTGAAAGTTTGTCGTAGGAATTCTTTGCTTCCTAGTCCATTCAAGACCATCGGCCAAGGTTTGAATCATCTAACCCTTTTGATTTCTTAGATTTAAGTATTGGTTAGATGAAATTTGTTCAAAGAAATTGATGATGCCTATTTTAGAGAACTTGTTTAGTGATTTATTTGTTTGATCAAATTTGGCATCCACATTTTGAATTGTGATTAAGGATAGACTCATATGCTAGGCTTGAAAATTTTATGATGAATTTTATTTTGAGTTTAGTGACTTGCCTAGTTTGCATGAATTTTGAAATATCCTTAGTTCTTACTCATGGGATTGAAAAGAATGATCTATTCTTGAGTTTATTCTTGAATTGCTTGGTTTAACTTGCAAAATTGAATATGTTCATACTTTGCATATGATTTTCTCTCTAATATCATATATGTTGCTTGAAAATTATAGAAATGAACAATTCAAAGTTTTGGAATTTACTTGAAGCATTGTGTTGGATATTAGGATTTTACCGTATATCATAATGCTTGTTTCCATTGCTATTATTTTGTGGGTCAAGTAAGGACCTTCATTTAAAAGGGGATCAAATCGTTGGATCTCCTTGAGCGTTTGAACGCTAGGGTGTCACAGATAGCAAGAGCAATGTTTTAAGATTTGAGGTCAAATCTTCAAATAACCCGGAGAGGATGATGTGCCCCGAGACTCGAGGCCCGAGCCAAGTTGAGGTACGTCTTCTATCCATCTTTATGGCCTAATTTGTTTGCTAATTTTGTAGGCGACAACCCATGGGTTTAAAGGGGGAATTTGTCTTCCCTTAGACAAATTCGTGTTTTTAAGTTTTCTTTGTTTAAAGTTTAGGAAACTTAAACTTGTATTTAATTTATATATTTTTAGGAAATTTTAGTTTTGTTTAAAACTCATTAATTGGCAAATTTTAGTCTTTTAGAACGTAGTTTTTTTTGTAATAGTCCTCAAAGGAAGGTGAACCGAGGCCTAAAGAATGCTGAACCAAGGCCGAACCAAGAGGAACCAAGCTGAACCGGATGAACCAAGGAGAACAAAGCTTGAACCAAAGCTGAACCAAAGGGCAAAGAAGTGAACCGGCCTGGAGTGCATTCTGCAGACCGAACCGCCCGAGCAGCTTCTTCTTCGCTGCCAACGGCTCTTTTTCTAGCCGTTGCCCTATGATTTTCCAGGCGCCTCTCTTCTTCTTCTTCCCCGATTCTCCCTCTTGTATTTAAGCTTTCCTTCCACCTCTGTAAAACTTTAGCTTATATTACGAATTTTTGGAATTGCAAAGGAGTTTTCTTCTTGTTTGGAACGCTCTCCGCGAGCGACAGAGAGATTTTCTCTCGGTGCTTCATCGGCGCACAGCGCCTGGATGAAGCCCCCGATTTCATCCCGAGCTCGTGGCTGCTAGGGGGTGATCTTAGTTCCTTTCTTCCTCTTCCAGGCAATGGAAGCAATGAAGAAAAGGGGCGAATGCCATAGTGCCCTCCGCCGAGAATCCTTCGCTGGCAACGACGGATTTCTGTCACCCAAAACGCCGAATCGTTTCTGGGTCGGTTTGGGGTCTTCAATCCACTCCTCCATCATTTCCGCACCATTCTGCACAACACCCACTTCTTGGAAGCTCGGTATCACTCTTCTCCCCCTCTCGCCATTTTTCAATTTTGGTTGCTCTGTTTATCGATTTTCTGTTCTATTTTGGGGTGTTCCTTAGAGCACCGATCCTCTTGTTTATTTTCTGTCTTCCGCATGTGCATTTCTAACCCCATTGCAGGCCCGTAGCCTATCACATATCCCGACATATATGTAGTGACATAAAGTCATTATATTTTATATAATATGATTATATAGAACTGGACCAGATGAAATTATATTGTTCTTATAATATCCGTTAAATGAAGAACAATTAATTTTATCATAATGATGGTCATATATGTATGATCTTAATTCATTGTATTTAGTAGACTCCTATTTCATTTTAATTTATTCTTTGATTTACTCAGTACAGTTTTGTATGAGTTGCATTACATAAACCTTGTATCTTGGGAATAAATTAAATAAATAGCTGGGAATGCTAATATTAATACAATGAAATCCATAATACAAGATTCTCTTGTTTGTTAGTTCAGAGATTGAATAATTAGCGCGTAAATTCATAAATGTTATGAATTAATTATTCAATTAAGAACTAATGGTAGTCAAGGATAAAGATGTAATATGAGAGGTTAATGGATTTAATACCTAGCTCTATTACGAATCTTAATGGAGATTAATTATTCAATTAAGAACTAATGGTAGTCAAGGATAAAGATGTAATATGATAGGTTAACGGATTTAATACCTAGCTCTATTACGAATCTTAATGGAGGATTAATACATATGTAATGACTATATCAATGGACATTACTTTGAGTAAATATACTTTATAGTTCTAAGAGTGCAACTATAGGTATTTAGTGGAATTACTCTAGAGTTAATAATTGTATTATTTAATATAAAGAGTTTATATTAATTAACAAATATTATTGGAGCTTAGTACTATAGATCCATCTGTGACGACCCCAACCTGGTCAGGGCCGCCACGGACTAGCCATGACGTAATCACAACAATAAACCCTCGACATTTCATGTAAAATTTTTCTTTTTCTCGATACTCCAAAATTATACGGACTTAGACAATTAACCACCTCAACGACCCGTTTAGAATCTAACCTGGAATTAAACGTGTTAAGCATAAAGTTCGTCAACTTTTAAATCATTAAAACGAAGTAAAAACCTTTTCTCGGAAAAATGTCGACTCGGTTTTGGGGTCCCAAAAATCCTTTAAAATACGTGGGGGGTTGTCCGTAAAATACGTTTACAAAGTATCGAAAAAGGTCGGGTTGAAACATGTTAGGAAAAGTCGAGAATAAAAAAAAATTATATCTCGTGGTGCCCTGTGGTGCGCGCGCGCCCACCTGTGCCAATTCACGATTGATCGCGCCAAATGCCCGATCGGTTGGGCCCTCTCGGTTTTTTCGATTAAAAATGGTGAAAAAAACCGATCGATCGTACTTCGGTTGCGATCGATCGCGTGGATTACATCCTGGGCACGCCCAGCGCGCACCAGCGCACCCGCCGCGCGCGCACCCCCCGTGCCCGGCCCTATTCCTCCATTTTCTATACTTAACCATATTTTTCATTCCAAACACCTACCAATCCACATTAAATCATCCAAAAATCATTCCCCAACCTTTTTAAACACAAAATCTCCAAACCCCAGAAATCCCGACTCAAAAACGTACCCGAACACGTGTTTAAAATTCATGAAAACAAACCGCGTTGATCGTTTTAAAACACGAGCGTATTCTTACAATTTAAATACCTAAAATCATTAAATCAATCCAACATAATCCTCAACACAATATTAAACTTAAAAGCGGAACCTCCTATAATATCATAAAAAAAATGTCTTTTAAGTCATTCTAAACAACATTATTTCGAGCCCACATCCATTATGCCATTTCCAAAATATCAACTCCTCTAAACATCGTAGAATTTACCTCCTCCAATATCAATCTAATTCCCACATATTTACCACAAAATACAATGGAGCACACCCACGAATTCCCTTGCCTAGCCAAAACACGTCCCATCACCACGAGCGCCATCCATCAACCATCTACACATGATCATCAGGAGGGGGTTCCTCACCTTCGTTCTCGTCACCTACATCATACGATAAACACATTAAGCCTAATGCTCAGTAAGGAGGTGTACTAAAACATTAGAATACATAATGCATGGTCTTTCAAAACATGTTTGTTTTTCGTTTATTTACTTTACATAACATATACATATATATCATTAGGCATGAGTAGGCACCGGCACCACCCGTCTACCCAGTAGACCAATCACTTGCCCTGAGTTGCAATTAACACATTTTAGTGCCCTGAGTTGCCATTTACGTGCCCCGTGCCCTACTCATCCTCCAACTACATTTAACATCATTTACTTTACTTCGTTTACTTGAAAACGTGCATGCAAAACATTTTATTAAATCATAAGGGAAAAACATGATGCGTGAAGAAAGAGACTCCGAACAATCATCTAACTGTTCATGGCACACATAAACGAATCTAACTGAGTACTACTACAAAGCATCCTAGACTACCCGGCTAGTTTAAGCCCCACAATCAGAAAACATCATAAAACCTAACACCGATACAATGTAGGGCTTGAAGAGCCGGAAACCTAACACCCACTTACCTAGAGTCCTAGCTATACCGAGCACCGTCCTTTGAGAGTTTGGGTCACCTAAGGCATTTCCGTAACAATTCTAAATCGTCAATTTCAAAACTAAACCAAAACCCGAGCTAAGACAATTTTTCCTAAAACTCATATTTACATCATTCGAGCATTTCGTCGAGCACAATGCGCTCACCAATTACTTAACTCCATTAATAGTGTTTTACTAACCTTCAACCACAAAAACCTAACCATTAATATTCACCCACACCATTAATTCACTCTACCAACCTAAATAACAACCAAAACCTCATCAATGAGCTATAAAATTGCTATCCTATCGATTTCTCATCAATCTAGAAATTTTACACTAAACCCTAAATCAAAAACCAACCCTAAAACGTCAAATAAACTATGCCAAAGCGTAGAACGTACCTAGAGCATTGATTTGGAGAAGAAAACTCGAAGAGAAAATACCGGAATCGAAACGTGAGTGATTGGCGATGGAAGAGAAGAGGAATCGCAAGGGAGGGGGAGGGAGATCGATTCACGTAGGGGGAGAGGAGAGAAATGAGGGAAAAGTAATTCTATTTAATTTTATAACCAATTTTGAATTCAAATTACCTAAATGTCATTTCTATTAATTTCTTGCGTAAACTCATCAATTATCCTATCTGTTTGGTTTCTCCGAAAATTTCTTATTTCTCCGAATATTCCAACTTATTCCTAGGGTTCTAACAAAACTCTCCGTTTGCAAAATGGGCTTAATTTGCTAATTTACAAAAATATCCCTAAGGGTGGAAACCCGAAAACCCAAAACTCAAATCCCGTAAACGAAGTTTCTGGTCGTTACATCCTACCCTCCTTATTTAGAATTTTGTCCCCAAAATTTCGTACCTGAACAACTCTAGATATTTTTCCATCATATCATGTTGGCGCTCCCACGTCGCTTCCTCTACATTTTGGTTCCTCCACAACACCTTAACCAATGGGATTGACTTATTACGTAAAACTTTTACAGCATACTCCATAATTTGCACTGGCCTCTCTTCGTAAGTTAAGGTCAGCTGTATCTCAAGACTAATCGGTTCTACCACGTGCGTTGGATCTCGTACGCATTTTCTCAACATCAACACTTGGAAGACATTATGCACACCGTCCATAGACAACGGCAACTGAAGCTTGTATGTGGTAGCTCTGATCCTCTTTATAATCGGGAACGGTCCCACGAACCGTGGATTTAACTTCCCTCATTTCCCAAAGCGTACCACTCCTTTGTACGGTGAAACCTTCAAAAATACTTCATCACCAACAACAAACTCCAAATCTCGTCTCCTTCGATCTGCATAGCTCTTTTGGCAACTCTGTGCGGTTTCCATTCTTTGCCTAATCAATGCAACCTTCTCAGATAGCTGTTGTAAAATTTACGGTCCAATCAACTTAGCTTCGCCTACCTCATCCCAGTACAATGGTGACCTACACTTTCTGCCATATAGCGCTTCGCACGGAGCCATACCAATCGTGGACTGATAACTGTTATTCTACGCAAATTCAACCAACGGTAAATATCAGCTCCAAGATGCTTGAAACTCTAGCACGCACGCTCTTAGCATATCCTCAAGTATCTGAATCGTCCTTTCAGATTGTCCGTCGGTCTGTGGGTGGAAAGCCGTGCTAAAAGTTAACTTAGTACCCATAGCATTTTGTAAACCTTTCCAAAACCTCGAAGTAAATCTGGGGTCCCGATCCGAAACAATCGACACAAGAACCCCGTGCAATCTTATAATCTCCTGGACATATAGTTCTGCGAACTGGTTCATTGTGTAGGTCATCTTTACTGGAAGGAAATGAGCCGTCTTCGTCAATCTATCAACTACGACCCATATACTATCATGCCCTTTTATTGTCCTCGGTAATCCAACTACGAAATCCATTGCAATATGGTCCCACTTCCACTCGGGAATTGGTAGAGGTTGTAACATCCCACCTGGCCTCTGGTGTTCTGCCTTAACTTGTTGACAGACAAGGCAGGACTGTACATAACTGGCCACATCACGCTTCATATTCGGCCACCAATAAAGCACCATCAGATCTCGGTACATCTTGGTGTTACCCGGATGCACTGAGAACGACGATGAGTGAGCCTCTACCAAAATCAATTTCCTCAACTCTTCATCCTTTGGAACATACCAACGATCCCGAAACTTCAAAATGCCATCCTCCGAATAACTGAATTTGGAAGACGTATCGATCAACTTGGTCACAATAGCTTCCTTTTCCTCCGAGTCTATCCGTTGAGCCTCCTTAATTTTGTCCAAAAGAGTAGGCCGTATAGTCAAGTTAGCAAGTAGGGCCGAAAGCTCTGAAACTACTTCGAGTTCATGCCTCTGAATCTCCTTTTTCAATGAAGCTGGCATACAGCAAAAGACTGACTCCTTGGTCTTATGCATCCTACTCAATGAGTCTGCCACCGTATTCGCCTTTCCTGGATGGTACTTGATTTCAAAGTCGTAATCCTTCACAAATTCTAACCATCTCCTTTGCCTCATGTTCAAATCTTTCTGCGTAAAGAGATACTTTAAACTCTTATGGTCTGAAAACACTTCTCACTTTTGACCGTAAAGATAGTGCCTCCATATTTTCAACGCAAATACTACCGCTGCAAATTCTAAGTCATGCGTCGGATAGTTTTGCTCATAAGTCTTCAATTGCCTAGAGGCGTAGGCAATTACCTTTCCGTCCTGCATTAATACGCACCTCAATCCTACTTTGGATGCGTCACAATATATACTAAATGTTCCATTCTCCACGGGCAGAATCAACAATGGCGCTGTGGTTAACTTTTGCTTCAAGGTCTGAAAACTTTCCTCACATGCCTTAGACCACACGTACTTCACTTCCTTCTTAGTTAGATTCGTCAGGGGCTTGGTGTAGCGACCCTAATACTGTACCCGATTTTCTGTACTTTTTTTTTATCCTATATAACTTTAAACGAACTCTATGCGAAATTTGAGTAAAAGTCAGAATCGTTAATACCGTTCAAAACTAATTTTAGAACCGCTTAATTTCAACTTTAAAATAGTTTAAATAAAACTTAAAACAAATTATTAAAACAATTAAAATTTAACAAAAATTGTTTCGGGGACAAAAGGGGACTTTTGTCCCTAAAACGCGGTGGCAATCGATCGGCCAAAACGGGTGATCGATCACCTGGTGAGGCGATCAGCGATCGCGCCTGGCCAACAGGAGGCGATCTATCGCCACTTTGTGGCGATCGATCGCCATACGCTCTGGAATTTTCCAGAGCGTGGTGATCAGGAGGTGATCGCATCGCCTCCACTGGCGATCGTGCCATAGCAAGGGGCGATCGATCTCCACCCTCACTGCCTCCTTCCTTTTTCTTTCCTTTTCTTCTTCTCTATTTCTCTTCCCCTGCTTCTCTATACTCCTAACATCCTACTCACCATTTCATCTATAACAACCAATACGTTCCAACATAAATTCATTTAGACTCTCATTCAAAACCATGTCGAAACACGTTCAAAACATAGCCTATTTTCATGAAAATAAAACGCGTGAATATGTTTAAAACCTAAACAAATCCTCCTGTTTTGAAATCAACAAAAGATTATAAAATCAATTTCCAAACGTTTCAAACATGAATACATAAACCTTTCCAGATCCAACAACCAAAAATGTATCTATCTATACAATAAATCTGTCTAATCCACCATTAGCCCAAAATATCACCAAAACCCTCAAAACATCTAACCATGAGTCCGATGGGTCAAAATGAGCCTCGACTGCGCCAATGCACTCCCGCGACCATCCTCCATCAACTGCATCACTCCTCGGGTGGAGGAATCTCGTCCTCACCTATGTCAAAGTCACCTACACCATACAGACACCTATGAGATAAAAATCTCAGCAAGTTCTAGTAAATGTAAATGCATGCTATGCATATGAGTTCAGAAAATCATGCAGCATTTTCTTTATCTTTACTCTGTGGGTGTCACCGAGATCTCAGCCTCTTAACCGGAGAGAGCACATCTAGTGGTCGGACTACTCTTTCCAGCTAGAAGAGGGTGGTACACGCTTACAACGCGTACAGCCGTGCCTGAGCCCCATCTCGCATGACGTATAACTGTATAACTGTATGAGTATGCAATAGATGTGGTATTGTGACAAACCCGTAATCGGTCTTCACAATAGGTCGTGCCCCTCTCCAGGCCACATCGCCATTTTCTTTAAAACATCATGCGGAAATTCATTTTCTATGTTCTTTTAAAACACGTGATGCGTGAACAGTTCAATACGGCAGAAAGTAAACATACATACGGAGCGTACCATCAAAACACAACATCAACCTATAAAAAAATCGAACCCTAACTACCCAACCAAAGCGATTAAAGAAACACGTCACCAAAACTCCTCGAGACTACCTCGACGTACGGAGTAGGCAAATCGGCCAGAGAAGATCATGAGAACTTACCTCGTGTCCGTTGCAGCTCAAGCTCCGTCCACGAGCGTTGTTCACCTAAGCAGTTTCACCAAATTGTCGTTAAAACGAGTTTAAAACAATTTAATATCCTAAACTAACAAAATCTTTAACTAAGAAATTTCCTAAAGCTTTAATCCAATTCATCGAGCCATTACATCGAGCAATTACGCGCTCGGCACCTCAAATCCCAATTGCGAGTTTTTCCAAAAATCCCTAAATTCTCCAATTTTAACATTTCACACAAATCGGTATAAATTCATCCAATAAGGTCCCATACGTTCAATACATCCATAAACTACGACAACCTATCGATTTCGAACCCTAATTAGCATTTTTTACGAAACCCTAAACGAAACCCTAATTGTTCAAACTCCGTAAAAATTGAAATAAACGCTCTAAGATCGTAGATTCATACCTAGGGCGTTGATCGGAGGAGAAAACGTAAAGAACGGAGGTCGATTGGAGGAGAAACGGGCGTCGGCGTGAGGAATCGCCACGGGAGAGAAAACCAGAAGCTCTCTGGTTTTCGCGAGCAGAGAGGAAAATGAGGGAGAAAGAGAGAGATTTTGATTTTAATTAAAAAATTGACTTGGCAAATTACCATTTTGTCCTCAGCACTTAATTCTATTTATTTTGTCCTTTGTTTCGTTAATTAACTAGCTATTCGGTTTCTCCAAACTTTCTTATTTCACCAATAATTCCAACTTATTATTTGGGTTCTATTAAAACTTTCCGTTCGCAAATCGGACCTCGTTTACTATTTTTACTCAAACGTCCTTTATATTACGAGAAACGTAATTACTCGGAATTAAGCGTCTAAACTCCAAAAATTCTCATAATTTCCTTAAAATCCCTATTAATCGTTAGGATTGCAATAAAGCTTTCTTTTTACAAAACGGACTTGATTTGACATATTTACAAAAATGTCATCATATATTATAATATTAAATCCCGTAAAGCCGGGTATTACACTTGGCTATGATTGAAAACCTTTCAATAAACTTCCGATAATACCCAGCCAAGCCTATGAAACTTCGTACTTCACTTACATTCCTCGGCTAAGGCCACTCCCTCACGGCTTGAACCTTAGCCGGATCTACTGAAACATCTTCTTTTGAAATTACGTGGCCTAAGAAATTCACCTGATTTAGCCAAAATCTGCACTTGGAAAACTTAGCATACAATTGGTGCCGCTTCAACGTATCCAAACGGCCCTCAAGTGCTTAGCGTGTTCTTCGTCATTTCGGGAATATATCAGAATGTCATCTATGAATACTATCACGAACTTATCCAGGTACTCCCGAAACACTCTGTTCATGAGATCCATAAAAGCTGTCGGGGCATTCGTCAAACTGAAGGACATAACTCTAAATTCATAGTGCCCATAACGCGTTCTAAAAGCGGTTTTTGGTATATCCTCGGCCTTAATCTTCAACTGGTGGTACCCTGACCGTAAATCAATCTCCGAGAATACACTGGCCCCATGCAACTGATCAAACAGGTCGTCAATCCTCGGTAGTGGATACTTATTTCTGATGGTTAATTTATTCAACTCTCGGTAATCCACGCACATTCTTAAGGAACCATCTTTCTTCTTTACGAATAAGACCGGAGCGCCCCAAGGAGAAACGCTCGGTCGTACAAAACCCTTGTCTGTTAGCTCTTTAAGCTGGACGTACAACTCCTTCAGCTCAACTGGTGCCATTCTATACGGATTCTTAAACACTGGCGCCGAACCAGGAATAATCTGAATAGTGAACTCTATTTCTCGATCTGGAGGCAAGCCGGGCAACTCGTCCAGAAATACTTCTGTAAAGTCCTTAACCACTGGAATGTCACACAACTTCAACTCATTTCGCATGCTTACTTCCTCAATACTTGCTATAAATCCAAAACATCCATGCTTCATCGAATATAGGGCATTCACAGGCAAGCTAGGCAACTCGTCTAAGAACACTTCCTTAAGGCTATCAACTGCTGAAATGTCACATAGTTTTAATTCATCTTGCATTCGTACATCCACAATACTCGCTATAAAACTGAAACATCTGGGTTTTATCGAGTACAGGGCACACATCGACATTACCAGAGGCATCCTACTCGAACAGAGGGTCGCTCGAAAGAAATAATTCTCCCCATTTGGAGGTCTAAAATCTACCACACCCGACCGGCAATTGATTGTGGCATAATGCCAAAACAACCAATCCATGCCCAAGATTACATCGTACCCCTTCATACATATAACGATCAGGTTCGCATAAAGCTGCCGACCACCAATAGATATAACCTCTCCCTGTATTGCTTGATCGGAACATAAAAGCTCCCCGGAGGGCAACATGACACTATAACTACGATCAGTTGGGGCGGAATGTAGTTTCCACTTAGATATATAATACTGTGCTATGAATGAGTGGGTTGCCCCCGTGTCAATTAAAACGTGAGCTGCATGTCCAAAAACCAGAACAATACCTGATACCACTGAAGGCTGAGCAGCTTCCTCGTCTTCAATAAGAGCAAAGATCCTAGAAGGACCACCTGGGGTTCTCTTGGCCGATCCAGGACAATCTACGGCCTTATGCCCCACCTTATCACACCTGAAGCATCGGCCTGTATACAACTTACAATCACCTTGATGATATTTATGACAGATAGAGCACAAAGGAGCCGGTGGTGCCTCTTATGGGCGTTTGCCCTTGTCTTGAGCTCTAGGCGTCTCAATCGCCCGTTTGACACCACGTTGTGGTTGTGGCTGCCAACCTCGGTTCTGCTGTGGCTGTACTTCTCTAATAAACCTCCTCGACACTTCTCTTTGTCGCTGCAGTTTCATATCAATGTCATCAAGCTCGAGGGCCTTGGCTACGACTCGATGATACGACATATCCTCAACTTTTTCCGTCTTCACTCCTTTCAAGATCTCCAATTTCAAACCTTGAACGAACTGGTATATTTTATCTTCTTCATCGCTGACCATCATACCTGCGTATCTGTACAATGATTCAAACCTACGCACATACTCGGCCACAGACCCTGTCTGGCGCAGCTGAGAGAACTCGGCCCTCTTGTTGGCTCGAAGGGCACGGTTGAAATACTTGTTGTAGAATATTGTCTTGAACCTCTGCCATGTCATGACCCCTACATCGGTTGTAATACCCAGCTTGTACGGATTTTTGATTTAATATATTTTATTGATATATTATATTGTAGTGGCATTTTCGTAAATATGTCAAATTAAACCCGTTTTACCAAAAGAAAGCGTCATTAGAATCCTAATTATTAATAAAGATTTTAAGGAAATTTCGAGAAATTTCTATGACGTACGTAGCATTTACATGAGGATGGATTATTATTATTATTATTATTATTATTATTATTATTATTATTATTATTTATTTAATTAAACACAAACAACAAAAATTGTTGTTTGTGTTCGAGCTCCCCGCGAACGACGAAGAACAAGGGGAACGGCGACGAAGCTCGGGCGACGATCGACGAAGCGCCGGCGATTCTCGCCGTTCTCCGGCCAGACGACGGCGACAAGAGACTCCGGCACATCCCCGCGCGCGAACCGACCAAGTAAGCTCGATTTTCTTTTCCCCCTGTTTCGGTTTTGTCATGGCCGACGGTGACGAGCTCGATTGAGCTCCGACCACCGGCCACTTTTGGCCGTTCTTAGCATCAAATGGCCGAGCATAACGCCGGCTATGGTTGCCGTGCGTTTGTGTGCTCAAATTGAGCGAAAACAGTGGATGCCCGAATTGGGCATTTCGGGTTTCTTGGGTGAAACCTCGATTTTTACATTTGGTTATGCTAATTGAGCGTATAGGAGGTTGATTGGTGAAGAAATTGACGAGAATTGATGGAAAACCGAAAATGGTGAAATTCCCGGTTTAGGGCAGATTCGCGTTTTTGGATTTTTGACCTAGCTAGAGTTGTTTGTTTTAGAATTTCTTTTGACAGGTTAAAATAGGTTATTAGAGGAGCGCGTGGCCACTGGAATCGTTCGATTCCGATAACCGACGCGAAAGTTACGCACGTTTTAAGTTTCGGGTCGGTTTTTACCGAACCCAAATTAGTGGCCGTTTAGTTAGATTTTAGTTGGATTAAAGCTTTAGGAAATTACTTTAGTTAAGGCTTTTTTGATTTGGACGTTTAGAAGCTTAAATTAGTTTTGACGTCAATGTTGTGTTTTGCCTCAGACAAACAACGCTCGTAGACGGAGCTCAGCGTGCTACGGACGACAGGTAAGTCTCTCGTGACTTGTTTGGCCGATTGGCCTACACCATAAGATTTCTTGTTGTTCGAGGAAATTGGAGATTATAGTAAGTGTCGGGCGAATAGGTTGGGTAGTTAGGTTAATTTCTTATTAGGTTATGTTTCTATTCGTCTTGATGGTATGCACGTTCATTGTTTGTTATTGCTTTGATTATGTTTATAGTATTGCACATGTTCACGCATCATGTTTCTGAAAAGCACGAAAAAGGAATTTCTATGCATGTTTTCATGAAAAGGAAAAGGATAATGTAAATGTATGAATGAATGTAATCTGGTCAAGGAGGTGGCGGTGGTTCAGACATGGCTGCTTGGGGAGCATGTTTTCCCCCCGGTTAGATACGAGGGGCTATCCAATCGCGGGATGTGCCGCTCCTATCTAGCGAGAGTGAGGCCACGGTGACATTATGTAATGAAATGAAATGAATAGCGAAAAGGTAGGAAGCATGTTTTATGAACTGCACGCATAGCATGCATTGCATTCACGTAGACTTACTGAGCCTTAAGCTCACGACTTATTTTTATGGTGTAGGTGACCTCTACACAGGTGAGGATGAGATCCCTCCACCCGAGGTATGAACAGTTGAAGAAAGATGGCCCGTGGGAGTGTGCTGGGCAGTCGACGCGTAATTGACCCGTGGGGATGTAGGTATATGATTTGGGGACTTGATATGAAATGTATAGTTTGTCATATTAGGATGTTTGGGTTATTCTGGATAGAAATATGTAAGTGATAGGTGTAGGCTGTGGTAAATATTGTTGAATTGCTATGGATAACGAAACTGTTTTGAATTTACAACTTTCTGGAACTGCTTGGGACTTTCTTTTTAAACAGGAGGAATGTTAGGTTTTTAAATGGATCCATGCAGTTCGTTTTCTTGGAAAATGTGTTTTGTTTACTTATGTCTCGAGTCGTTCTGAGTGAGATTATGGAGGATGTATGAGCGTCAAGAGATTTGATGTTGAACTGTATAATTGAGATGTAGATAAGAAATGATATTGTCAGGATGTGATGAATTGATGAGTTGAGGAATGATAGAAGGTTGAGTGGTTTTATGTAAACTGTTTTTATATGATAAATGAATTTTCTTTAAAGGTTTTCGAGAATGTTTTTAATTGGTTTAGAGGCTTAAAAAGGAAAATTTTATACGGGAAAAATAGGTACAGTTTTAGGGGTGTTACAATTATGGTATCAGAGCCCCCGGGTTTTAAAATCGATTCTGTAGACTGCTCGACTGCACAGCCACTACGCAGACATCCTTCCTCAACTGTAAGTATGTTTACTGCTTTGTTTCATTCTAGTTTCTTAGGATTATTTGTTTAATTTTTATAGGAGTTAGAAAAATGGTTCGAGGACGAGATGCCAGGGATGACGCCCTGGATAGACTTACAGATCTGCTGGACCGTCAGTCTCAGCATATGGACCGGCAAGCACAACAAATTGTGGACTTAGTAAACCGAGAGAACCGCGAGAGAACCAAAGGGCCCAAGAATTGGTGGTTCCTAATAATCAGGGTATGCAGAAGTTCCAAAGCTTGCAGCCTCCAGTGTTCGATGGACGATCTTCGGATCCAACTATTGCGGAGGAATGGATTCGCAATATGGAGGATATGCTGGAGTATGCGGAGGTGGAGAATGGGAAGAAGGTTGCTTTTGTCACCTTTCACTTGGCATTGGACGCCCGTTTCTGGTGGGATTCAATCAAAGTGACTACGGATGTGACTACTATGACATGGGAACGATTTAAGACTTTGTTCTTTGATAAGTATTTCAGCCGCACGGTGAGGGCGGCTAAGAGAAATGAATTCACACAGCTGAAGCAGACAGGTTCGGTTGTAGAATACATAGGGAAGTTTGAGGCTTTGTCGCAATTTGCACCGCGTCTGGTCAGCGACAATGAAGAAAAGGTGCACCAGTTTATGGAGGGACTTAATTCGGAGATTCGGATGCACGTTATAGTGTCAGGTGTTATTGATGTGCCCTATTCTGACATTGCAGCTAGAGCTCTAGATTTCGAGGCTGCTAGAGCGACTTGTGTTAGGCCGAGAGAGCCAGCTAAGGGCTTCTTTCGCGAGATCCAACCTCAGTCATGGGACCGAGACTGGCAGCCAAGTGAGCATCAACAGCCACGACAACAAAGGAGTGATAAGAGGCCCTATGATAGTAAGGGTGACCGGGGAAAAGGAAAGCTAGTCCAAACGGCTACTCAAAAGCCTTTATGTCCACAGTGCCAGAAGCAGCACTACGGTGATTGTCTGACGCGTACTAATAGATGTTATCGATGTGGGGAAGCTGGCCACTATATCATGAACTGTCCGTTATTGAACCGGAATCAACCAGGCAGAGATCAACAGGGCAGGGATCAAAGAAAGGTTATGCCGAGGGTCTTTGCTTTCATCGAGCCTGGTGACGTCGACGATGGAGCCCAGCCTTTTACCCTGGCAGGTATTGTTTTAATTACCTGTACAACAATATTATTGTTTTGACAATAGTAATAATGATGATAACGATAGGCTTGAGAATAGAAAAGTAAGAAGATAGAAACTAGGTAAGAAAGAGTTGTAGGTGAACCTCGAAGAGAAAATAGTAGGTTACGTATAGGACAATAAGGACCAAATAGAAGTATAGTTATACATTAGTAGGATTAGTTTGATTTAATCAACGGAGTTGCGCACTTAAGGTTTAGTAACAATTAGAGTAATACACCCTATGAGATATGGTTTATAAGTAGGTAAGGATTATGTCTAATTGACAACCCCCTTGGAGTATCGGAATACGACTAATCAAGAAAGACGAAAGTTTAGATATAAACCTATTAAGGAATGACCTAGATTGTTGTAATACTTGGAGTGTGTTTAATTAGAGGATGTACCGTAGAAATCGTATATTAGTGATTCGTGTGAAGCTAAGAGTGTCTAAATTAAGATAGAATTCAAGAGTTAAACTTAGAGAATTGAAGTCATATGCATGGTGATACTCTAGATACCGAAATTTGTTGTTCTCTAGGAAATGAGTACCACCAAAGACACCTTAGAAGACTAATCCATAAAGGAAGATATTAATCTGTGAGAAGATTTTAACCGACTTATTAGGTGGGAGGTCTAGCGAAGTTAAGAATAATCGACGAGTTGTGGACATGTCAGGCAGTTAGGGTTGCTCGATTGGATTATGAAGCAAAAGATATAGGAGTTAAGTTGTAAACCTATAGTTGGTACAATTTAAACTAAGAGCCACGAACATGAGGCTGACCTTCGAGATGAATATAGGAGCATCGGTGTTCGAAGAATTAGACGGATAAACCTTGGCGTAGGGATGTTTATGACTTTATTTGAATATAGAGGTGTAAGGTTGGAGAACTTGAAGAGAATCGGATGGAGGGCGTAAACTTACCTACAACAAGTTTGCTAACAAGAAAATTGTTAGACAAATTATTGTGAAGTAGACAAGTAGAGTATTTGAACCCGACTAGGAGGAACGAAAGAGGATTGACCATTGTGTAACTTTGAAGAAATCCTCGTAGGATATTAGAGGTAAGTGCAAAGGATGGTTAGATTAAAAGAGAAGACTTAAGATTAGAAGCCTAGTTCGATGGCTAATGTCGGGCGATTTGTGAAATTCACAATATGTTGAATAGAAAATGTAAGTTGCTCGGAAAGCCATTTAAAGTAAACTTAGAATGGGACAAGTTAGAAAAGCTCCGAAAGACCGATGGATGCATTAGAGACTTAAGGTTATAATAAATAGTTAAAACAATTCTATGGTCAAAACTTGGGGATTCCATTGTACATGGAGTTAATAAGGAAATTGAGCTAAGCAGATGAGGATAATGTATAGTATTTAGCAAAGGACATAACGATAGAATTCGTTGAGGTAGCTTAGAACAAAAAAAAAATGATATTTATAGCGTCTTAGTTACAAAGGGATCGGAATTCTAAGCGAGTGGTAACTTTGTCCCCAGATGGACTCGTCGGGGCCTCGGGGTAATCTCGAGGAGATGGTTTGTGAGATTTAGAGATTTAAGTCTTAGTTGAGAATTTCTTTTATTAAGACCCGCGAGGTGCCCAAGGAAGTTAAGTTATTTCGAGAATTGAGGATAAGAGGCAATCTTTAGTAGAAACCAATTAATAAGTGAGAGAGAGTTTAATGTTTTGGGTGACTAAAAGCAAACCAACACGTGCTCGGGGCGTTAAGTGTCAAGTACGCAGTTGGAGATCGTTTGGTTAAGACCGAGAGATTTGGTAAGAGTTGATACGTAAACTGAAAGTGAGGACTACGATTAGGGAGTTAATGTATAAATTCGGTGGGTGTGCATCCCGATTGTGAACAGGATCAAGGGAATTGCGTCGAGGTATGGGTTACAGCCCAGAATTTGATGAAATTGTAGGCATTCAATTTGATTGGTGTTAGGAAGCTTAGGTATGGCTCTAACCAAAATATGTCGGAAGTTGGTACATGCGCAAGTATTAAAGTGACAAATATGTTGTCGGGTTAATTGATTGAGATTTGAGAATTTAGATTTTGCTTAGTACGTGAAAGAGGATGTGTACGATCGAATCGAAAGTAGGGGATACGAAATTAGAGCCAATGTTAGAGAATATAGTAGGGTTTCGGTTTAGAACCACGAAGAAGGACCAAAAGTACAGATGGTTTACCGAGGTAAAAATGTCGAACAAGAGACGTAAATGTCAAGGACTATAAGCTATGGAGAATTTTGAGGACAAAATTCTAAATAAGGTGGATGGAATGTATACCCGGCTTGTACGGATTTATTTATATATTTATTGATATATATATTGTAGTGGCATTTTCCGTAAATATGTCAAATTAAACCCGTTTTAACCAAAAGAAAGCGTCATTAGAATCCTAATTATTAATAAAGATTTTAAGGAATTTCGGGAAATTTCTATGACGTACGTAGCATTACATGATGTGATTATTATTATTATTATTATTATTAGTGGGATACGAAATTAGAGCCAATGTTAGAGAATATAGTAGGGTTTCGGTTTAGAACCACGAAGAAGGACCAAAAGTACAGATGGTTTACCGAGGGTAAAAATGTCGAACAAGAGACGTAAATGTCAAGGACTATAAGCTATGGAGAATTTTGAGGACAAAATTCTAAATAAGGTGGAGGAATGTAATACCCGGCTTGTACGGATTTTTGATTTAATAATTTATTGATATATTATATTGTAGTGGCATTTTCGTAAATATGTCAAATTAAACCCGTTTTACCAAAGAAAGCGTCATTAGAATCCTAATTATTAATAAAGATTTTTAAGGAAATTTCGGGAAATTTCTATGACGTACGTAGCATTTACATGAGAGTATTATTATTATTATTATTATTATTATTATTTAATTAAACACAAACAACAAAAATTGTTGTTTGTGTTCGAGCTCCCCGCGAACGACGAAGAACAGGGGGAACGGCGACGAAGCTCGGGCGACGATCGACGAAGCGCCGGCGATTCTCGCCGTTCTCCGGCCAGACAACGGCGACGAGAGACTCCGGCACATCCCCGCACGCGAACCGACCAAGTAAGCTCGATTTTCTTTTCCCCCTGTTTCGGTTTTGTCATGGCCGACGGTGACGAGCTCGATTGAGCTCCGACCGGCCACTTTTGGCCGTTCTTAGCGTCAAATGGCCGAGCATAACGCCGGCTATGGTTGCCGTGCGTTTGTGTGCTCAAATTGAGCGAAAACAGTGGATGCCCGAATTGGGCATTTCGGGTTTCTTGGGTGAAACCTCGATTTTTACATTTGGTTATGCTAATTGAGCGTATAGGAGGTTGATTGGTGAAGAAATTGACGAGAATTGATGGAAAACCGAAAATGGTGAAATTCCCAGTTTAGGGCAGATTCGCGTTTTTGGATTTTTGACCTAGCTAGAGTTGTTTGTTTTAGAATTTCTTTTGACAGGTTAAAATAAGTTATTAGAGGAGCGCGTGGCCGCTGGAATCGTTCGATTCCGATAACTGACGCGAAAGTTACGCACGTTTTAAGTTTCGGGTCGGTTTTTACCGAACCCAAATTAGTGGCCGTTTAGTTAGATTTTAGTTGGATTAAAGCTTTAGGAAATTGCTTTAGTTAAGGCTTTATTAATTTGGACATTTAGAAGCTTAAATTAGTTTTGACGTCAATGTTGTGTTTTGCCTCAGACAAACAACGCTCGTAGACGGAGCTCAGCGTGCTACGGACGACAGGTAAGTCTCTCGTGACTTGTTTAGCCGATTGGCCTACACCATAAGATTTCTTGTTGTTCGAGGAAATTGGAGATTATAGTAAGTGTCGGGCAAATAGGTTGGGTAGTTAGGTTAATTTCTTATTAGGTTATGTTTCTATTCGTCTTGATGGTATGCACGTTCATTGTTTGTTATTGCTTTGATTATGTTTATAGTATTGCACATGTTCACGCATCATGTTTCTGAAAAGCACGAAAAAGGAATTTCTATGCATGTTTTCATGAAAAGGAAAAGGATAATGTAAATGTATGAATGAATGTAATCTGGTCAAGGAGGTGGCGGTGGTTCAGACATGGCTGCTTGGGGAGCATGTTTTCCCCCCGGTTAGATACGAGGGGCTATCCAATCGCGGGATGTGCCGCTCCTATCTAGCGAGAGTGAGGCCACGGTGACATTATGTAATGAAATGAAATGAAATGAATAGCGAAAAGGTAGGAAGCATGTTTTATGAACTGCACGCATAGCATGCATTGCATTCACGTAGACTTACTGAGCCTTAAGCTCACGACTTATTTTTATGGTGTAGGTGACCTCTACACAGGTGAGGATGAGATCCCTCCACCCGAGGCATGAACAGTTGAAGAAAGATGGCCCGTGGGAGTGTGCTGGGCAGTCGACGCGTAATTGACCCGTGGGGATGTAGGTATATGATTTGGGGACTTGATATGAAATGTATAGTTTGTCATATTAGGATGTTTGGGTTATTCTGGATAGAAATATGTAAGTGATAGGTGTAGGCTGTGGTAAATATTGTTGAATTGCTATGGATAACGAAACTGTTTTGAATTTACAACTTTCTGGAACTGCTTGGGACTTTCTTTTTAAACAGGAGGAATGTTAGGTTTTTAAATGGATCCATGCAGTTCGTTTTCTTGGAAAATGTGTTTTGTTTACTTATGTCTCGAGTCGTTCTGAGTGAGATTATGGAGGATGTATGAGCGTCAAGAGATTTGATGTTGAACTGTATAATTGAGATGTAGATAAGAAATGATATTGTCAGGATGTGATGAATTGATGAGTTGAGGAATGATAGAAGGTTGAGTGGTTTTATGTAAACTGTTTTTATATGATAAATGAATTTTCTTTAAAGGTTTTCGAGAATGTTTTTAATTGGTTTAGAGGCTTAAAAAGGAAAATTTTATACGGGAAAAATAGGTACAGTTTTAGGGGTGTTACATCGGTAGTGACCATCACTGAATCCCACCAGAACACGGCATCCTTCTCCAGGTTGAACACCGCACACGTTACTTTTTCCGCCTCCACTACTTTCGCATAAGTGAACATACTTTCAAGTTTGCAGATCCACTCTTCAGCACTAGTGGGATCCGAGGACTGTCCATCGAAAGTTGGAGGCCTAAGCTGTCTGAACCTCTCTCCACTTAGTTCACGGGAATTGTTACCTTGTCCACCACCGTTTCCATCCCTGTTGAGTAAGATTCCTATGTGTTCGGACTGTTGACGCACTATTTCCATTAGTTGGCTATTAGGGATCTCATCGTCTTGTCTGGGTGCTCTCGGCATTTTCTCCTTCCTAGGCACATTAGACAATACAACAATATAAATATCTAAGAATCATACTTAAACTTAAACACTTACAGTCGATGGAGAGTTCCCGTGCGGCGGTGTGTTTTGGCAGGCAATCCTCAGAATGGCTTTTAAAACTCAATCGCTTTGATACCATAGTTGTGACGACCCCAACCCGGTCAGGGCCGCCACGGACTAGCCATGACGTAATCACAACAATAAACCCTCGACATTTCACGTAAAATTTTTCTTTTTCTCGATACTCCAAAATAATACGGACTTAGACAATTAACCACCTCAACGACCCGTTTAGAATCTAACCTGGACTTAAACGTGTTAAGCATAAAGTTCGTCAACTTTTAAATCATTAAAACAAAGTAAAAACCTTTTCTCGAAAAAATGTCGACTCGGTTTTGGGGTCCCAAAAATCCTTTAAAATACGTGGGGGGTTGTCCGTAAAATACGTTTAAAAAGTATAAAAAAAGTTCGGGTTGAAACATGTTGGGAAAAGTCGAGAATAAAAAAAAATTATATCTCATAGTGCCCTGTGGTGCGCGCGCAGCAGCGCCCACCTGTGCCAATTCACTATCGATCGCGCCAAATGCCCGATTGGTCGGGCCCTCTCGGGTTTTTCGATTAAAAACGGTGAAAAACGCCGATCGATCGCACTTCGGGTGTGATCGATCGCGTGGCTTACATCTTGGGCACGCCCAGCCCCATTCCTCCATTTTCTATACTTAACCATATTTTTCATTCCAAACACCTACCCATCCATATTAAATCATCCAAAAATCATTCCCCAACCTTTTTAAACACAAAATCTCCAAACCCCGGAAATCCCGACTCAAAAACGTACCCGAACACGTGTTTAAAATTCATGAAAACAAACCGCGTGGATCGTTTTAAAACACAAGTGTATCCTTACAATTTAAATACCTAAAATCATTAAATCAATCCAACATAATCTTCAACACAATATTAAACTTAAAAGCAGAACCTCCTATAATATCATAAAAAAAACGTCTTTTAAGTCATTCTAAACAACACTATTTCGAGCCCACATCCATTATGCCATTTCCAAAATATCAACTCCTCTAAACATCGTAGAATTTACCTCCTCCAATATCAATCTAATTCCCACATATTTACCACAAAATACAATGGAGCACACCCACGAATTCCCTTGCCTAGCCAAAACACGTCCCATCACCACGAGCGCCATCCATCAACCATCTACACATGATCATCAGGAGGGGGTTCCTCACCTTCGTTCTCGTCACCTACATCATACGATAAACACATTAAGCCTAATGCTCAGTAAGGAGGTGTACTAAAACATTAGAATACATAATGCATGGTCTTTCAAAACATGTTTGTTTTTCGTTTATTTACTTTACATAACATATACATATATATCATTAGGCATGAGTAGGCACCGGCACCACCCGTCTACCCAGTAGACCAATCACTTGCCCTGAGTTGCAATTAACACATTTTAGTGCCCTGAGTTGCCATTTACGTGCCCCGTGCCCTACTCATCCTCCAACTACATTTAACATCATTTACTTTACTTCGTTTACTTGAAAACGTGCATGCAAAACATTTTATTAAATCATAAGGGAAAAACATGATGCGTGAAGAAAGAGACTCCGAACAATCATCTAACTGTTCATGGCACACATAAACGAATCTAACTGAGTACTACTAGGAAGCATCCTAGACTACCCGGCTAGTTTAAGCCCCACAATCAGAAAACATCATAAAACCTAACATCGATACAATGTAGGGCCTGAAGGGCAGGAAACCTAACACCCACTTACCTGGAGTCTTAGCTATGGCGAGCACCGTCCTTTGAGAGCTTGGGTCACCTAAGGCATTTCCGTAACATGTCATTAGTATCGATTCTAAATCGTCAATTTCAAAACTAAACCAAAACCCGAGCTAAGACAATTTTTCCTAAAACTCATATTCACATCATTAGGGCATTTTATCGAGCACAATGCGCTCACCAATTACTTAACTCCATTAATGGTGTTTTACTAACCTCCAACCACCAAAACCTAACCATTAATATTCACCCACACCATTAATTCACTCTACCAACCTAAATAACAACCAAAACCTTATCAATGAGCTATAAAATCGCTATCCTATCGATTTCTCATCAATCTAGAAATTTTACACTAAACCCTAAATCAAAAACCAACCCTAAAACATCAAATAAACTATGCCAAAGCGTAGAACTTACCTAGAGCGTTGATTTGGAGAAGAAAACTCGAAGAGAAAATGCCGGAATAGAAACGTGAGTGATTGGCGATGGAAGAGAAGAGGAATCGCAAGGGACGGGGAGGGAGATCGATTCACGTAGGGGGAGAGGAGAGAAATGAGGGAAAAGTAATTCTATTTAATTTTATAACCAATTTTGAACTCAAATTACCTAAATGTCCTTTCTATTAATTTCTTGCGTAAACTCATCAATTATCCTATCTGTTTGGTTTCTCCGAAAATTTCTTATTTCTCCGAATATTCAAACTTATTCCTAAGGTTCTAACAAAACTCTCCGTTTGCAAAACGGGCTTAATTTGCTAATTTACAAAAATATCCCTAAGGGTGGAAACCCGAAAACCCAAAACTCAAATCCCGTAACATAAGTTTCTGGGCTTTACACCATCGGTCCCTCCTTTATCTTATATCACTATTTGATTTCCATGTTACAAGAATAAATATATAAATGATTAATCATTTATAGACACTCAAAGGAATATATTGTGATTCAAAATATATAAATAGTTTTATATTTTGAATTCAAAATATATTAATAGTTTTATATTTTGAATTCAAAATAAAAATATCTCATTAGATGTGATTGGTTTAAGGTATTTGAATTAGATTTGAAGAATCTCATCATATGAGATTTGGTCTTCAAATTTAAATTGAAGTTAGTTATGTAACAAACTATCAAATCAGATTTTTGAAATTTGAATAAAAGTATATCTGAAAAATCTGATCAAATTAGATTTTGTCTACAGTTGACTTATAGTTTGTTTACTATTTAAAAGTAAATATGAAAAATCTCATAAGATGAGATTATCTTGAAAAGTAGTTTTCATAAATATATTCTAAAAACTGTTTTTAGATTATATGATTAATCGATAAATTGATTTATTAGATAAATCAACTGCTAATCAAATTAGATTTGATTAGATAAGATTTATTTTTTAAAAATTAGTTTTTATTAAAATAAATCTATAAAATTATTTTATAATAGATCTATAAAATCGTCAAATGTGATTTTTGACAGAAAGAGTGAGAAAATAAAAAAGAAAGAGATCTAATCCCTAAAGAAAAGGTGTGACCTTTCCGTAATCGATTTTAGAAAAACGTTTTCTAAGATCGAAGAGAGACGTCTCATGTGTTGAGAACACGTCTCTCCAAAAATATAAGAGTGTGTTATTCTTGTAAGAGGGACCCCCACACGTCAGGAAATTTAAGTGTAAAGATCTTCAGAGAAGACTCGACGGTTTCACAGTCTTCAGGAAAAACACCTGATCCTGAGTTAAAGCTGTTAAGATCAGACGGGAGTACCTGTAAAAGCGTTGCTCCAAGAGGTTTTTTTTTTTTTATTATTCCACAATCTAAATCTAATAATTTTTCTCAATGTAAATTGTTTACATTTTGAAAAATTACATATTTCTCAAAAATAATTCTTTTTAGACTAACGATTCAATTTATGGTTTTTTGATGATTTTAAAATAGTTTTAAAGTCACAGGGTAACGTATGTTACTATTATTATAAATAATATTAAATTTCGCCATGCGTAGGAACCTCGAAGACCAACAAATTCGTACAGTCACATTGTGGATAAAGCGTTAGAGGTGGAGGAAGCGGACCTCAAGTGTGTTAAGCAATGCGAAGCTCCTAGGAAATTTTTCAGGGAGATCACACCACAACAAAACAGAGGAGGCCCTCAACAGCAGCAAAAAGGCACAAAAAGACCAGGCGACAACCTAAGGGGCCAAAGAAGCGATAAACGTCCACAGGAATTTGGGAAGTTTCCCCAGTGCAAGAAATGCATGAGGCACCACCTGGGTGAGTGCAAAATAAGTTCAGGCAGATGTTATAACTGCAATGAAGCCTGACACCTTTCTAGGGATTGTCCGAAGCCATGGGTAACGCGATGTTTCAACTGTAATGAGGTCGGCCACCTGATTACGGATTGTCCAACGATGAAGAAAGGTCTGACGCAAGTGACGCCCAGGATATTTACCATGGTTGAGTCTGGGGATGATGACAAACCAGCCGTAGTGTCAGGTACTGTGCTAGTTAATATCGTACCTGCTTACACGTTTATCGATTCTGGTGCAACACATTCATTTATAGCAACTCCATTTGCCGTCAAATTAAATTTATGTCCTACATCAACTGAGCACGTATATGATGTGACGTTACCCTCTGGTGAACACATGCACTCTAATCAAGTAGTGCATGATAGTATAGTATCAGTGGGAAGCAAGAGTCTACCTGCTGACCTTATTTGTAACACCCCTAATACTGTACCTATTTACCCGTACAAATTTTTCATTTTATACTTTTTACCTTTTTATGCTTTAAATAAAATTTAATACGGAATCTAAACCGAAGTTGAAATCAGAACTGAAGTCGGAATTAAAACTGAACTTTAAAAACATTTAAAACAAAACCTTTTAATAAATAATTAAAACTAAAACATTTATTAAAACTTAAAATAAAACTATTAAAAGAAGGGAGGGCAGAATCGGAATTCTGCCCTCAGAAATGTAGCAGCGACCGGGCGCTGCAATTTGCAGCGCCCAAGCGCTGCATTCGCTGCATGTTGCAGCGACTGATCGCTGCAACATGCAGCGCCCAGTCGCTGCAAACATGCAGCGACTGGCGACTGTCGCTGCAACCTTGCAGCGACCCACCCTTCACTTCCTTCTTCACTTCCTTCTTGCTTCCTTCACACTTACTCTCTGGAATCTCAAATTCCAGAGAGCAACACAAACTCATCAAGCTCTCTGGAATCCGATTCCAGAGAGCAGAATTTCACACCCTTCTTTGCCCATTCTCTCATTTTACCTCATAACACTTATTGCCCATTCTCTCATTTTACCTCATAACACTTATGACTTAACTCAACCGACCCGCAGCAGACTTTGTGAAGTCCAACTGCATGGGTAGCTCTAAAAACCGAGCATACCAATACCAAATCTAAAGTCAATCAAAACATTTCAAACATTCATTAAACAGTTCAAAACAAAACGTTTTACATACATTTACCAAAATGTTATCTAATCCCTATCCAGAATCCAAGCAACCTAAAATGTCTATACATTCATAATTAACATTAATCCCCAAAATACGTACACCAGACGATCCCCACGGGTCAAAAGCGCCTCGACTGCTCAGCGCACTCCCACGAGCATCAACCATCACTGCCTCCGACATCAGGAGGAGGAACGTCGTCCTCACCTGGATCTACGCACCTAGCAGATCACCTACACCATACAGACACATAGATACAGATTCATTTTCATTCCTTTCAGATACAGAAACAGATACAGATACAGATTCAGATTACAGATGCAGAATTACAGATTACAGATTCATTTTCATTCCTTTCAGATACAGAAACAGATACAGATACAGATTCAGATTACAGATGCAGAATTACAGATTACAGATTCATTTTCATTCCTTTCAGATACAGAAACAGATACAGATACAGATTCAGATTACAGATACAGATTCAGATTACAGATGCAGAATTACAGATTACAGATTCATTTTCATTCCTTTCAGATACAGAAACAGATACAGATACAGATTCAGATTACAGATACAGATTCAGATTACAGATGCAGAATTACAGATTACAGATTCATTTTCATTCCTTTCAGATACAGAAACAGATACAGATACAGATTCAGATTACAGATACAGATTCAGATTACAGATGCAGAATTACAGATTACAGATTCATTTTCATTCCTTTCAGATACAGAAACAGATACAGATACTGTCGCTGCAACCTTGCAGCGACCCACCCTTCACTTCCTTCTTCACTTCCTTCTTGCTTCCTTCACACTTACTCTCTGGAATCTCAAATTCCAGAGAGCAACACAAACCTCATCAAGCTCTCTGGAATCCGATTCCAGAGAGCAGAATTTCACACCCTTCTTTGCCCATTCTCTCATTTTACCTCATAACACTTATTGCCCATTCTCTCATTTTACCTCATAACACTTATGACTTAACTCAACCGACCGCAGCAGACTTGTGAAGTCCAACTGCATGGGTAGCTCTAAAAACCGAGCATACAATACCAAATCTAAAGTCAATCAAAACATTTTCAAACATTCATTAAACAGTTCAAACAAACGTTTTACATACATTTACCAAAATGTTATCTAATCCCTATCCAGAATCCAAGCAACCTAAAATGTCTATACATTCATAATTAACATTAATCCCCCAAAATACGTACACAGACGATCCCCACGGGTCAAAAGCGCCTCGACTGCTCAGCGCACTCCCACGAGCATCAACCATCAACTGCCTCCGACATCAGGAGGAGGAACGTCGTCCTCACCTGGATCTACGTCACCTAGCAGATCACCTACACCATACAGACACATATGAGATATTGAAATCTCAGTAAGCTACGTAAATGCAGATGCATGCGTGCGTATGCCATTCAGAAATCATGCTCAGATTCAGATTACAGATACAGAATTACAGATTACAGATTCATTTTCATTCCTTTCAGATACAGAAACAGATACAGATACAGATTCAGATTACAGATGCAGAATTACAGATTACAGATTCATTTTCATTCCTTTCAGATACAGAAACAGATACAGATACAGATTCATTTTCATTCCTTTCAGATACAGAAACAGATACAGATACAGATTCAGATTACAGATGCAGAATTACAGATTACAGATTCATTTTCATTCCTTTCAGATACAGAAACAGATACAGATACAGATTCATTTTCATTCCTTTCAGATACAGAAACAGATACAGATACAGATTCATTTTCATTCCTTTCAGATACAGAAACATATGAGATATTGAAATCTCAGTAAGCTACGTAAATGCAGATGCATGCGTGCGTATGCCATTCAGAAATCATGCTCAGATTCAGATTACAGATACAGAATTACAGATACAGATTCATTTTCATTCCTTTCAGATACAGAAACAGATACAGATACAGATTCAGATTACAGATATTACAGATTCGAGTCATTTTCATTCCTTTCAGATACAGAAACACGATACAGATACAGATTCGATTACAGATGCAGAATTACAGATTACAGATTCATTTTCATTCCTTTCAGATACAGAAACAGATACAGATACAGATTCAGATTACAGATGCAGAATTACAATTACAGATTCATTTCATTCCTTTCAGATACGAACAGATAACAGATACGATTCAATATTACAGATGCAGAATTACAGATTACAGATTCATTACGTCACAGACAGACAGAATTGTCACCGAAACCTCGACCCACTAACCCAAGGGGGCCCGTCCGACGGTTGGACTACCCCGTGGGGTTAGAGAGGGGGGGTACACGCTTGCAACACGCACAGCCGTGCCTGAGCCCCATCTCGCATGACCAGAAACAGACAGATTACGTTTATTCATTCAGATTACGTTACAGATTTCATTTCAGATATACGTCCCATTCAGATTACAGATACAGAATTACAGATTACAGATTCATTACGTCACAGACAGACAGAATTGTCACCGAAACCTCGACCCACTAACCCAAGGGGGCCCGTCCGGCGGTTGGACTACCCCGTGGGGTTAGAGAGGGGGGGTACACGCTTGCAACACGCACAGCCGTGCCTGAGCCCCATCTCGCATGACCAGAAACAGACAGATTACGTTTATTCATTCAGATTTCGTTACAGATTTCATTTCAGATATACGTTCCTTTTCTTAAAAATACGTGCAGAAATTCCTTTTCATGACTTTCGAAAACCGTGATGCATGAACAGTTCATATCAGCGGAAAGTAAACAAACAGTTCATATCAGCAGACAATATAATATAACCTATGAACGATTAACCTAACTACCCAACCTAAACAACGTAAAACAAGGAACCCTCAAGGATCCTTGATACGACGACGAAGTATGGTGTAGACCTTTCGGTCAAGCAAGTCACGAGAACTTACCTCGAGTGTGCTGGATCTCAAGCTTCGTCCACTGGAGTCGCGTGTCTGAGGTAAAACACGATATTTGTCGTTAAACCCAATTTAAACGATTAAATGTCCAAACTAATAAAATCCTTAATTTAACAAATCGAAGCTTTTAAACAACGACACAACGCCCGATAAATCTGGAAATCCATATTACGAGTTATTTCTGAAAACCCGTAAATTCCTAAATTTATACTTTTCCACAAATTGAATTATCTTCGTCCAATAACGTCAAATACGTTCAATACATACTTAATCAAGGCTAATCTATTAATTACGAACCCTAATTCGCGTTTTTGACGAGATTTAATCGAAACCCTAATTATTTAAAACGCCGTAAACTTCGAAATAAAAGCCTTAAGGTTGTAGATACATACCGAGGGTAGCGAGAGGAGAAGAAATGACGAAGAACGGAGGAAGAACGGAAGAAAACGGAGGTCGGACGGAGTCGGAAATCGCCGGCGGCCAGGGGAGCTCTCTCTCTGGAATTCCTTCACGCGACAGAGGAGAAGAAGAAGAATGAGGGAAAAGAAGATTTGTGTTAATTTATAAAAATTGATTTGCAAATTACCATTTTGCCCTACTTACTTAAATCTATTTGTTTCGTCCTTCGTTTCGTTAATCGTCCTTCGATTCGGATTCTCGAAAATTCCATATTTTGCCAATAGCTCATATTCATCGCTAGGGCTTTATTAAAACTGTCCGTTCTCAATTTGGACTCCATTTACTATTTCTACTAAAACGTCAATTATATTACGATATAGGTAATTACTCGGAATATAGCGGTTAATCTCCGAAAATTCCCATAATTTCCTTAAAATTCCCATTACTCGTTAGGATCGTAATGACGCTTTCTTTCGTAAATCGGACCTGATTTGACATATTTACCGAAAATGCCACGTGTTATTAAAATATCAATATAATATAATATATCCAAAAGTCCGTACAAGCCGGATATTACATTCCATCCTCCTTATTTAGAATTTTGTCCACAAAATTTGCCATAACCTATAGTCCTTGATATTAACATCTCTGGTCTTGTGACGTTTACTTCGATTAATCGTCTGCACTTACGGTCCTTCTTCGTGGTTCTAAACCAAAACCCTACTATATTCTCCAACATTGGCCCTAACTTCGTATTCCCCACTTTCAATTTGATCGTACACGTCCTCTCTCACGTACTAAGCATAATCCAAATTCTCAAATCTCAATCACTTAATCCGACAACATATTTGTTACTTAAACACTTGCGCATGTACCAACTTTCGACTTTCACTTAATCACTCACAGATTAAATCTCTCAATAATACTAACTTCAAAATTCACTCTTTATCGACGTCTTTCTTCCGCTGTCCCTTTAAGTCAGAGCTATACCTAAGCTTCCTAACGCCAGTCAAATTGAATGCCCACAATTCCATCAAATTTCTGGGCTGTAACCCGTACCTCAACGCAATTCCCCCGATCATGTTCACAATCAGGATACGCACCAACCGAATTTCTACATTAACTTATATAGATTAAGATATAATTCAAGGATTGAACTTAGAATAAATGTCCAGTAGAATGGTTGGGACTTGACTAGAAGGAGCAAACGATAGTAGACTAGTCGGCGGAACTCGAAATAACCTAGAGGAGGTTAGAGAAAGGTGAAGTAGATCGTTGGACTAAAGACTTTAAATTTGTGAGAAGATTACAACCGACCTGCTAGGCGGTAGGCTTAGTGAAGTTAAGAGTGATTTATGAGTAGTAGACGCGTCAAGTCTTTGGCGTTGTAAGGTTAGAGACTAGCGCTACAGAATGTGGTTGTGCTTAAGAGTTTAAGGCAACCAGTATGACCGTAGAAGGGATGGCGATACAAATTAGACCGAATCTATAGTGGGTACAGTTCAAGTTAAGAACCACAAACATTAGGCTGGAAGTAGGAACATTGGTGTTCGAGGAACTAAGAAGATTAACTTGAATAATGAGATGTTATGAAATTTTCTTTTGGGGAAAATAAAGGAGTATGGTTGGTGAGTCTGAGGAGGTTGAGATTACGGACGTAGATTTATTTAGCGACAAATCTGCAAATAAGAAGATTGTTGGACTAACTGAAGGGCTAAGGTCGGAAGACTAGATCGGTGTCTCACAGCAAACGATTTGTGGTGTTTACGATCTATGGAATAGGAATAACAAGAATGTGCGATAAGCCCACTTAGGTAGACTTATAGTGAGATAAGATAGAAAGGATTCCAAAAGACTGGTATTCATTAGGTTGAGATCTCGGGGTAATCTCGAAGAGATGGTTTGTGAAATTAGAGATTTGAATCTTAGTTGTGAATTTTATTAAGACCTGCGAGGTGCCCGAGAACGTATACAGTTTGGATACTGTTGACGAAGAAGTTCTGTGGGAACGTTGTTAGGGAAATGCGGATTCGGGTGGTCGTAAAAGAGACTAAAGTAAAGGTCAATGAAATATTTTATCTATCCTCTGTTTATCGCTGTACAGTTAATTAAAATAATACCTGCAATTGTAGAAGGCTGAGCCTCATCATCAACATCGCCAGGCCCGATCAACGCAAAAACCCTGGGTATAACCTTCCTCTGATCTCCGCCCAACTGATCTCGGGTCTGTTGCGGGCAATCTCTGACGAAGTGGCCGATATCCCCGCATCTATAGCACTTATTCGTGCCAACTCGGCACTCGCCACTATGTTCCTTCTGGCATCTGGGGCACCAGGGCATCTGAGAAGTCCCCTGTACCTGCTTTCCCTTGCCCCGATCATTTCCTCCCTCAAGAGGTCTCTTCGCACCTCTAGGCTATGGCTGTGGTGGCTGTGCTCCAGGCTGCCATCCCTGATTCCGAGACTGAGGACGGATCTCTTGGAAGAAGCCCTTCGATGGCTCCCTCGGTCTAACACAAGTGGCCCTGGCAGCCTCTATGTCCAGAGCTCTGGCTGTAACATCAGAATATGGCGCATCAATAATACCTGAGACTACCACGTGCATCCGAATCTCCGGATGGAGTCCCTCCATAAAGTGGTGCACCTTCTCCTCATTATCGCTGACAAGGCGAGGTGCGAATCGTGATAAAGCCTCAAATCTCCGAATATAATCCGCAACTGAACCAGTCTGCTTCAGCTGCGTAAACTCGTTCCTCATGGCCACTCTCACTGTGCGGCTGAAATACTTGTCGAAGAATAAGAACTTGAATCGATCCCAAGTCATAACTGATACATCTGTAGTCGACTTGATCGAGTCCCACCAGAAACGAGCGTCCAACGCTAAGTGGAATGTGGCATAAGCGACCCTGCTCCCGTTGGCAACCTCGGCGTAATCTAGCATGTCTTCCATAACCCGGATCCATTCCTCGGCACGTGTGGGATCCGATGATTGGCCCTCGAACACAGGAGGCCGAAGGCTTTGAAACCTCTGCATACCCTGATTACTAGGGACCACCAGCTCTTGTGCCCTCTGATTCTCTCGCTGTTGCTCTCGATTCACTAGGTCTGTAATTTGTTGCGCCTGCCGGTCCATATGCTGAGACTGGCGATCTAACAATTCCGTAAGACGATCCATCGCGTCGTCTCTAGGATCCCTTCCTCGAACCATATTTATAAGACTCCTATAAAATTTAAAAACAAGTAATCCTAAGAAACTGAAATCAAACAAAGCAGTAAACAGACTTACAGTTGATGAAGGATGTCCGTGTAGTGGCTGTGCAGTCGAGCAGTCTACAGAATCGATTTTAAAACCCGGGGGCTCTGATACCATAATTGTAACACCCCTAATACTGTACCTATTTACCCGTACAAATTTTTCATTTTATACTTTTTACCTTTTTATGCTTTAAATAAAATTTAATACGGAATCTAAACCGAAGTTGAAATCAGAACTGAAGTCGGAATTAAAACTGAACTTTAAAAACATTTAAAACAAAACCTTTTAATAAATAATTAAAACTAAAACATTTATTAAAACTTAAAATAAAACTATTAAAAGAAGGGAGGGCAGAATCGGAATTCTGCCCTCAGAAATGTAGCAGCGACCGGGCGCTGCAAATTGCAGCGCCCAAGCGCTGCATTCGCTGCATGTTGCAGCGACTGATCGCTGCAACATGCAGCGCCCAGTCGCTGCAAACATGCAGCGACTGGCGACTGTCGCTGCAACCTTGCAGCGACCCACCCTTCACTTCCTTCTTCACTTCCTTCTTGCTTCCTTCACACTTACTCTCTGGAATCTCAAATTCCAGAGAGCAACACAAACTCATCAAGCTCTCTGGAATCCGATTCCAGAGAGCAGAATTTCACACCCTTCTTTGCCCATTCTCTCATTTTACCTCATAACACTTATTGCCCATTCTCTCATTTTACCTCATAACACTTATGACTTAACTCAACCGACCCGCAGCAGACTTTGTGAAGTCCAACTGCATGGGTAGCTCTAAAAACCGAGCATACCAATACCAAATCTAAAGTCAATCAAAACATTTTCAAACATTCATTAAACAGTTCAAAACAAAACGTTTTACATACATTTACCAAAATGTTATCTAATCCCTATCCAGAATCCAAGCAACCTAAAATGTCTATACATTCATAATTAACATTAATCCCCCAAAATACGTACACAGACGATCCCCACGGGTCAAAAGCGCCTCGACTGCTCAGCGCACTCCCATGAGCATCAACCATCAACTGCCTCCGACATCAGGAGGAGGAACGTCGTCCTCACCTGGATCTACGTCACCTAGCAGATCACCTACACCATACAGACACATATGAGATATTGAAATCTCAGTAAGCTACGTAAATGCAGATGCATGCGTGCGTATGCCATTCAGAAATCATGCTCAGATTCAGATTACAGATTACAGATGCAGAATTACAGATTACAGATTCATTTTCATTCCTTTCAGATACAGAAACAGATACAGATACAGAATTACAGATTACAGATTACAGATGCAGAATTACAGATTACAGATTCATTTTCATTCCTTTCAGATACAGAAACAGATACAGATACAGATTCAGATTACAGATACAGATTCAGATTACAGATGCAGAATTACAGATTACAGATTACAGATTCATTTTCATTCCTTTCAGATACAGAAACAGATACAGATACAGATACAGATTCAGATTACAGATGCAGAATTACAGATTACAGATTCATTACGTCACAGACAGACAGAATTGTCACCGAAACCTCGACCCACTAACCCAAGGGGGCCCGTCCGGCGGTTGGACTACCCCGTGGGGTTAGAGAGGGGGGTACACGCTTGCAACACGCACAGCCGTGCCTGAGCCCTTAGATTTCATTACGTCACAGACAGACAGGAATGTCACCGAAACCTCGACCACTAACCCAAGGGGGCCCGTCCGACGGTTGGACTACCCGTGGGGTTAGAGAGGGGGGGTACAGCTTGCAACACGCACAGCCGTGCCTGAGCCCCATCTCGCATGACCAGAAACAGACAGATTACGTTTATTCATTCAGATTACGTTACAGATTTCATTTCAGATATACGTCCCATTCGGATTACAGATACAGAATTACAGATTACAGATTCATTACGTCACAGACGACAGAATTGTCACCGAAACCTCGACCCACTAACCCAAGGGGGCCCGTCCGGCGGTTGGACTACCCCGTGGGGTTAGAGAGGGAGGGTACACGCTTGCAACACGCACAGCCGTGCCTGAGCCCCATCTCGCATGACCAGAAACAGACAGATTACGTTTATTCATTCAGATTTCGTTACAGATTTCATTTCAGATATACGTTCCTTTTCTTAAAAATACGTGCAGAAATTCCTTTTCATGACTTTCGAAAACCGTGATGCATGAACAGTTCATATCAGCGGAAAGTAAACAAACAGTTCATATCAGCAGACAATATAATATAACCTATGAACGATTAACCTAACTACCCAACCTAAACAACGTAAAACAAGGAACCCTCAAGGATCCTTGATACGACGACGAAGTATGGTGTAGACCTTTCGGTCAAGCAAGTCACGAGAACTTACCTCGAGTGTGCTGGATCTCAAGCTTCGTCCACTGGAGTCGCGTGTCTGAGGTAAAACACGATATTTGTCGTTAAACCCAATTTAAACGATTAAATGTCCAAACTAATAAAATCCTTAATTTAACAAATCGAAGCTTTTAAACAACGACACAACGCCCGATAAATCTGGAAATCCATATTACGAGTTATTTCCGAAAACCCGTAAATTCCTAAATTTATACTTTTCCACAAATTGAATTATCTTCGTCCAATAACGTCAAATACGTTCAATACATACTTAATCAAGGCTAATCTATTAATTACGAACCCTAATTCGCGTTTTTGACGAGATTTAATCGAAACCCTAATTATTTAAAACGCCGTAAACTTCGAAATAAAAGCCTTAAGGTTGTAGATACATACCGAGGGTAGCGAGAGGAGAAGAAATGACGAAGAACGGAGGAAGAACGGAAGAAAACGGATTTCGGACGGAGTCGGAAATCGCCGGCGGCCAGGGGAGCTCTCTCTCTGGAATTCCTTCACGCGACAGAGGAGAAGAAGAAGAATGAGGGAAAAGAAGATTTGTGTTAATTTATAAAAATTGATTTGCAAATTACCATTTTGCCCTACTTACTTAAATCTATTTGTTTCGTCCTTCGTTTCGTTAATCGTCCTTCGATTCGGATTCTCGAAAATTCCATATTTTGCCAATAGCTCATATTCATCGCTAGGGCTTTATTAAAACTGTCCGTTCTCAATTTGGACTCCATTTACTATTTCTACTAAAACGTCAATTATATTACGATATAGGTAATTACTCGGAATATAGCGGTTAATCTCCGAAAATTCCCATAATTTCCTTAAAATTCCCATTACTCGTTAGGATCGTAATGACGCTTTCTTTTCGTAAATCGGACCTGATTTGACATATTTACCGAAAATGCCACGTGTTATTAAAATATCAATATAATATAATATATCCAAAAGTCCGTACAAGCCGGATATTACATTATTATTATGGGGATAACGGGATATGATGTAATTCTATGGATGGACTGGCTGTTCAACCATCGTGCAACAATTGACTGCAGATCAAGAATAGTGAGTTTCCAACTCCCAGATGGAGAGAAGCGCTTCTTGCAAGCCCTGAAGAATACGAGGAGGCTATCTGTCATGGCATCCATCAGGGCTCGGCATTTTGTGAACGGTGAGCCTTTGAGTTTTCTTGCAAGCATTGTAGATACTCAAATGCTAGTAAAAAAAAAGCCTCAAGATGTTGTAGTTGTTCTAGATTTCCCAGTAGTGTTTCTGGATGATCTACCTAGTTTGCCACCATATAGGAAAATAGAGTTTGTTATTGATGCATATCCAGGCGCTAAGCCTGTATCAAAGAATCCGTATAGGTTAGCACCGACGGAGCTGAAAGAGCTAAAGACTCGATTGGAGGAGTTATTGGAAAAAGGGTTTGTACGCCCTAGTTTTTCACCATGGGGCACACCAGTCCTTTTTGTCAAGATGAAAGATAGATCACTACACATATGCATCGATTACAGAGAGTTGAACAAATTGATTATCAAGAATAAGTATCCACTGCCAAGAATAGACGATCTATTCGATCAACTCCAAGGTGCACAAGTTTTCTAAAAAATCAACCTGAGATCGGGCTCCTATCAGTTGAAGGTCAGATCTGAAGATATTCCTAAGACTGCCTTCCGAACAAGATACGGATATTACAAGTTCTTAGTAATGTCATTCAGATTGACAAATGCTCCAGCGACTTTCATGGATTTGATGAATAGAGTGTTCCATGAGTATCTCGATAAATTCGTCATAGTGTTTATCGATGATATTTTGGTCTACTCCCGCACTACGGATGAACACGTAGAGCACCTGAAGTTGGTATTGGAAACTTTGAAGAAACACCAACTCTATGCAAAGTTTTTAAGTGTGAATTCTGGTTTGATAGGATTCACATTCTGTGTCACGTTGTTTCTGGTGATGGTATATCTATAGACCCAGCAAAGATTCAAACAATGAAGGAGTGGCCGCAGCCAAAGAACGTTAATGACATTCACAGTTTTTTGTTAGCAGGTTATTACAGAAATTTCATTGAAGGTTTCTCAAAGATTGCAACACCTCTAACCCGGTTAACAAGGAAGAATGTGAGGTATTTATGGTCGATGAATTGTGAGCATAGTTTTCAGACATTGAAGCATAAGTTGACTACTGCTCCGCTATTGATGCTCCTAGTTAAGGACGGAAAGTTTAGTATTTATTGTGATGCTTCTATAATTGGGTTGGGATGCGTTTTGATGCAAGATGAGAAGGTAATTGTCTACGCTTCAAGGAAATTGAAAACTCATGAGCAAAATTATCCTACTCATGATTTGGAGTTAGCGACGGTGGTGTTCGCGCTAAAGATATGGAGGCATTACTTATATGGACAACCGTATGAGATATTTTCAGATCACAAAAGTCTGAAATAAATTTTCACTCAAAATGAGCTAAACATGAGACAACGGCGGTGATTAGAGTTTGTGAAGGACTATAACTTTGAGATCAAATACCACCCCGATAAAGCTAATGCAGTAGAAGAAGCACTGAGTAGAGTGACCGCTTCTGTTTCAGTCGTGATGCCAGCAATGCCTTCAGCCTTGTGTACTGAAATTCAGAATTTTGGTATGGAGGTAGTTTCAGATTTAGCAGCAGTACTCTCTGCCTTATCTTTAAAGCCAACTATTCTGGATAAAATCAGGGAGACTCAGAAGGATGATTCTGTGTGCAACGAGTTCAAACTGAGCATAGTTTTTGATAATAGGTCTGAGTTCAATTATTCGGACGATGGAATCCTGAAGTTTCGAAATAGATGGTACGTTCCGAATAATAAGGAGCTTCGGAAGGAGATCCTGTCTGAAGCCCACTCTTCTAAGTTTTCTGTGCATCTAGGAAGCACAAAAATGTATAAGGATTTGAAAATGCATTTTTGGTGGCCCAACATGAAAATGGAAGTGGCAAAGTATGTGGAGATGTGCTTGATCTGTCAGCAAGTCAAGGTAGAACACCAAAGGCCAGCAAGAAAGTTACAACCTTTACCAATTCCAAAGTGGAATCAGAACCAAATCTCCATGGATTTTGTTGTCGGACTACCACGGACTGTGAAGGGTCATGATGGAATATGGGTGATTGTGGACTGGCTAACCAAATCAGCCCATTTTCTATCGGTGAAAATGACTTATTCAATGGATCAGTTCGCAAAGTTGTTCATTCAGGAACTTGTGCTTCTGCATGAAGTTTTGACTTCGATTGTATCTGACAGAGATCTCAGATTTACGTCAAAATTTTGGAAAAGTATGCACAAAGCCATGGGAACGCAGTTGAATTTTAGTACAGCATTTCATCCTCAAACCGACTGACAATCTAAAAGGACTATTCAGACATTGGAGGATATGCTTCGAGCTTGTGTACTGGAATTTCAAGGTTCATGGAGCAAATACCTACAATTAGTGGAGTTTTCATATAACAACAGCTATTAGGCTACTATAGGTATGGCTCTGTATGAGTCTTTATATGGAAGGAAGTGCAGATCTCCCTTGTATTGGGACGAAGTCAGTGAATCATGATTGACAGTTCTGGACATTGTGCAGCAGACAGCTGACAAAGTTGCATTTATTAGACAACGGATCTTAACAGCACAAAGCTGGCAAAAGAGTTATGCTGACCGAAGGCGAAGAGAGTTGGAATTTGAGTTGGGCGATGAGGTTTTCCTTAAGATTTTGTCATTCAAGGGAGTGATGAGATTCGGTAAGAGGGGCAACTTAAGCCCAAGGTATATCGGCCCCTTTTCTGATTACTAGGCGGATTGGTAAAGCAGCCTATCAGTTGCAATTCTCTGCTTCTATGAATGGGATTCACAACTTCTTTCACGTGTCCATGTTGAAGAAATGCATGCGTGATCCTTCTCATGTCGTGGAGCAATAAGATGTCAAGATTCAACCAATGCTGGTATACAAGGAGAAGCCAATACGTGTTCTCAATTTTGCCGTGAAAGTGTTGCGTAATAAGGAGATTCCACTTGTGATAGTTTTATAGCGCAACCATAGCATGGAAAAGGAAACATAAGAACGGCAACAAGACATGATGAGCCGGTATCTGGAGCTATTTGGTTAATCAAATTTTGAGGACAAAATTTTGTTTAAGGAGGGTGGAATATAGCACCTGAGAATTTATCAGCTCAGTTTTTATGAATGTACGGTGAATTACAATCTGATTGGAGATGAAGTGAAGGGATAAGTGTAAAATTAAATGAGTAGGAGTGTGTTACGTATGGATTTAATTAAAGAGGAAAAATGGTATAAAAGTAAAATGTAATGATAAAATAAAAGAAAAAGGAAAATAAAAAGGGGAAAAGAAGAAAAGAAGAGCATACCCACTCTTTCTTCTTCCTTTTCTCTCTCCCGTTACGCGATTTGTAGACTCTCCTCTCCCTCTCCTCCCAATTTTCAACCATTCCTTCAATCTAAGGTAATTACTAACATTTTTCTTATGGGTTTTTGATTTCTAGTGGAGAGAAGGTTATTGCTAGAGTTAGGTTGTATTTTGAGTGAGTTCATGTTAGGTTTTTTGTGTGAGGGCTAGGGTTGCACGAAAATGGTGAGGGATTTATGGAAGTCTTCTTTTATTGGGTGTTTAAAGATGATTAGATGACAGTGTGGTGAGGGAACTAAAAATCTACAGTGTGAAGGGCCTTTCAGTTTTGTTGCATTTTGACCAAGCCATTTGTATTAGTTTGTTAAATGATTTCAACCATTAGAAAGTAGACGTCCTAAGGAGTCCGTAGCACCTTGATTCGTCCAAAATGGATAAGTGTAAGATTAGTTTACGCGATTGCGAAGTTTGGTCTGAAAAAGGTAGAATTTTGGGTTTAGTTGGGTTTTAGTGAGTTGTTAGCTTCTTTTAGGAATTTTATGGATTGGATGTAGTGGAGGTTAAATTAATGAAGCGTGTTATGATTTTAGGTTCCCGAGCTTCCTGACTTAGCGTACGGTTAAGAGATTTGCTAAGGATGTCAGGTAAGTAGTATATGTGTGTGTTTTGCCTTTGGGCCTAAATCACAGTTCGATAGGGTTGCATTTATACTTATTGTGTATGTATTGTGTGTTTATGTTGTCATGCATCATGATTTTGAAACATAGGACCGTTAGACGAAAATAAATTTCCATGGTTTACGAATTGGCATGGTAAGATGTGAACGATGACGAACGAAACGATAAAAGATACGTAACTAAAAGATGGGCGGAGTTGGGGATTAGGTTGGTCGTCCCGTGAAAGTAGTCCGCGACGTGTGTCTCCTATCCTTTTCTCCAAGGAATGTGGTCGTCTCGTGAAAGTAGTCCACGACGTGTGCCTATTTCTTCCAACAATATGCAAGTGAAGAGGAAACGAAATAAAAGGTATGTAATTAAGAGATGGGCGGAGTTGGGGATTAGGTATGGTCGTCCCGTGAAAGCAGTCTGCGACGTGTACCTCCTACCCCTTTCTCCAAGGAATGTGGTCGTCCCGTGAAAGCAGTTCGCGACGTGTGCCTATTCCTTCTAATGAATCAAACGGAAGAGTAAGTTAAATGAATCGGAAATGAGAACGTATACGATAACAAGAACGAGAACGAGAATGAAAACGAGAACGAAAATGAGATGAAATAGTAGAAATTGCATATGCTAGGCTGTGAGACGTTTTTATTCATTGTTGCGTTACTTGCTTAGCATTAGGCTAATAGTTAAGTTTTGTGATGTAGGTGACTAAGATATAGCAGATGAGATCCTCGTGCATGTCCAGGACTAGAGCGGTTGGAGGAGTGCTCCCACATGATGATCCGGCCATTTCTTAGCGTGATTTAAACCCGGGGTGTGGCAGTGCATGGTATTTTGAAGTAAGGTTTAAGGGAGTTTTTTTATGTTTTGAAAACGATTGGGAAAAAAAATAATGTTTTGATTTGGATTGGGTGGATAAATTGTATGCTTTTGAGTCATTTTGAGATGTAGTTGGGTGTTTATGATTCAAATGTTGTGCTGTCCAATTTTCTGCAAAATGGTGAAGTTTTATTTAAGGATAATAGCAGTAGGAAGTAAAAGTGTCGGCCTACGTATGTGGGTGTCGATCCTTGAGCGTGTTAAACTGGGCAAAGTGTCGACCAGTGCGCTCAAGTGTCGACCGGTTAGTGTAGAATCAGTTAAGGTGTCGACCCTAAGGTTCGACCAATGAAAACAGCGGCTAATGAAGTGCCGACCGGTGCATTTAGGTGTCGACCGGTTAGGATAAAATTTGTAGAGGTGTCGACCCCAAAGATCGACCAATGCAAACAGAGGCTAACAGGTGTCAACCTGTGCCTACAGGTGTCAACCAGTTAGGCTAGGTGTCGACCCCAAGGTTCGACCGACGAAAACATAGGATAATGAAGTGTCGACCGGTGCGTTCAGGTGCTGACCGGTGACCTCAAGTGTCGACCTATGTATATAGGTGTCGACCAATCGGCCACAGCGTGGATTTTCTCAATTTTTATTTTTCAACCTCTTGCTTTTCAACTTCGAACGAGTGTTTTCAACGTGTTTTAAAATATTTTTCAGCCCGCTTCGGAGGGGTTAAACAAGTCAACAATAGATTTAAAAGTTTTAAAGAAAAGTCAAAAATTTTACGTTGTTAATATGATTCGAAAGGGAAGGTACTCAGTGTATGGTAGTCAGAGTGGCGACCCGGGTCCCGGATGGCTTGGGGGCGCCATACGTGTGATCTTTTGGTCAATTAGTCAAATTGATATCCTTGAAGTCTCGGCCTATAGAATTCCTAAGTTTCGTGCAAGGTAAAGTGGTATTTTATCCTCAGGTTCGTTTGAGGGGATTTATGTAGCGTTTCATTATGGCGTCAACACTTGTTGAGGTCCCAAAATTTTTGTTAAGTAAATTGTTTTTGTATCGAGTGAAGTTTTTTTTTGCATTTGGTTTTTTTCTCGATTAGCATTGCGGGGTTTTGGTCTAATGTTTGAAATTTCAAGATATCGGAATTTAAGGATTTATTTAATGTATATTAATATATTTTATACATTAAATAAATAAATTTTGATTTTAATTCTTATATATATATATATATATATTATTGAGGAAAGGAGATTTTCTCTCCCTTCCTGTTGGTCGCGCGCGAGAGTGAGGGAGGGGGAGGGAGGGGGAGCGAGAGAGAGAGAGAGAGAGAGAGAGAGAGAGAGAGATTTAGTGATGGTCAATCATGAAACAAAGTGATTCCGACGTTGGAATCATCTCGTGATGCTTCGATCTTCAAGTTTTGTGAAGATTCTTTACAAGTAAGTCGAATCTAACTCCATTTTTATTTTAAAAGTTAGTGTTTGTGTCGAGTTTGGATTCAAGCTGGGAAACTTGAATCCTTTAGTTACGTTTGGGTTGTCTGAGTAAATTTGAGATTTATGCAGCTTGTTTCATTGTTTAGAGGTGGAAAAGGGCGAGGAAGTCCAATTTTTTGTGACATTCTTTCGCTAGAATCGCCGCAGCGGCCGACACTTGCTTAGCAAGTGTGACCGATGTTAATACAGAGGTTAGCAGGGGTTGACATCTCCTGGCAGTATTGTAGGGTGCAAGTGTCAATCAGTTGGTCAACACTTGTCTTACCCGAGTGGGTTAAGGGTCGATCCTTTGCTCAATATGTCAACCCCTGCCAACTAGAGAGCAACAAGAGTCGACCCTCGCCTGCAAGTGTTCACCCTACTGTGTCTTGTGCGTATGAATGGTCGACCGAATTGGTCGACCCTACTGCAGTAGAGTCTATGAATGGTCGACCCCTTCAGTGCAATTTTGTACCCTACATCGATTTTAAATAGAAAAATTTTGTCACCACGGTGCTTCACGACCATTTGTCATTGTCTCCTGGTTGGGTTCCTATGTCGATTATAAATTCACCTATTATTGTCTTAATATGATGATTGGGGTTTTAATGTCTATCTTGCTTTAAGTTTTGACTATACTTCTGCTTCCAATGCCGATACCTGATAGCGTGTTCGGATGGTCGGTAAGGCCGTTGTCGTCATTAGGGGTCTCTACTTTGTTTTACATTTGCATTACATAGTTTTTAAACCTTGTTTTGGTGGATTGCCACCTATGAAAAGACCCTGAAGGGTCATGATTGCTAGCACGTCAATTTTTACGTATATATACGTATATTTTACATGTGTACTTTTCCAGTGCGTGGTATTTCAATTAATTTGTTATACATATACTAGTTGATGTTTGTTTTGGGCTAGTTAAGTCTTTCCTAATACATCAGGTCTCTGGTAGTTTTTGGTTGCATCTCCTTGAATAACCAAAGCAAATGGAATCATATTATACACACATTCTGCTACATGAAGATTGTTTATTTGCACATTATGAAAATTGGGTAATAGGGTGTTGATAATGCGCTCATAGGGTTTCAAATCCCTAAATCTGATCATGGGGTGATTGTGATGACCCGAATGTGTACTATGAGCACGACTGCAGGACAAACCTTGGGTTGCGGGGCAAACCTCGGGACCTAAGCCGAGTGTAGGCAAATCCCAGACTCGAGTATAGGCAAATCCCAGGTCGTAAAAAAGGAGTTGTCACAATCCCACATCGCTTGGGGAGGTATATGGAAATGAAACATATGTAAGGAAACCCTCCCAAAGTAAGACGCATTTTGGAGCACAATTGGCAACGGATCCCATAAGAACTCCGAAGTTAAAAGTGCTCCAGCGAGAGCAGCACCATGTTGGGTGACCGACTGGGAAGTCCTCGCCAAACAAATCCGTGAGGGGAGGATATTGGGCTACGGCCCAATCCCCATAGCGAACAATGGGACAATATCTTAGTGGGAAAAGGTGTTGTTATAAATGGGTGGGGATTGAAACTTTCCATGAATTTCCCATTTATAGTCAACAAATTGGAATTCATTTATCAACAGATTTTTTATGCTCCTGCCACGACATTTGCACATTTAGATGCTACTAATGAAGCGCATGGATACAAGTTATGCTTTGGCTCTCAAAGATCTTTTTTCCTTTTGGAAGATACTTGCTTCATTAATTGGCTTACGATTCGACTTTGATCGTAAAATCAATCTTTCAAAGAATAACTGTAACACTCGGCATTTTGGCCATGTAATAATCTGTTGAATTATTATATGGATTTAAATTGCCATAAATACAATAACAACTTCATTGGAAAATGTTGGAGCATTTAGTGTGGGGACAACCTAACTAATGTGTAACTAAACTAAACACTAAGTTTAAAATGCATGGAAGGGTAAATTGAGGAGAAATTAAGGTTGGTGGGAGTTTGCCAATGGTTGAGTGACATCTGGCAACTTGTTGAAGAAGCTAAGTTTTTCCTCCTGCGTGAAACCCTCTTCAATTCACTTCTCTGCTCTCTCTCTATTCTCTTCTCGGCGTTCCCTCTTCCAGTCGTCAATCAGCCATCGAAGCTACTTCGATCCCCTCGGCTCCTTTCTGTTTTCTACTAGGGTAAGCATCTTTTAAATGCTAACAAGTTTGGACAAGTTTAAAGTGAGTTTTGGTTGGAGTGAAGGATTGTGATACCTTGGTAAAACTCACTGTTTTTGGATGAAAACACACCGATTTGTTTTCTAAGGGTTTGAATGAGTTTGGAACAAATTCTTCTAACTTATTTGTTAGCATTTGCAGCTTGTTTATTTTCTGAACGTGCATGTACAGGTTCGAGCATTTCCGAGACGTTCAGGACTATCAACTCTGCAGCAACAGGTAAGTTCATATCCTTAGGCTGGCCCTTAAGGCCCTACATCTCAGAGGTACTAGGTTTTACATTCTGTTGGCTGGTTTCGGGTAGAAGGGTTAGAGTTAAGTTCTGTGGTTTCTGTTCAGGTTTCTGTTGTTTTATCTTCTTGTTCTCTGCTATATCAACTGTGAGCACTGTAAATGTCCATGCATACACGATTTTCTGAAAGATCATGCAAAACTATTTTCTGTACAAGGTTTTGAAGTTAAGCAAGATAAAATCTAACTGAAATGTACCGGTTAAGTGCGGGACGGGGACTGGCCTCCAGATCTGTTTCTGTACTGTACTGTATTACTATTGTGCCTGATAGTGCACCCACTGTTCGCCAGTTCCCCTATAAGCCCCACTTATACCCCTCTGCCACTGAAACGTAATGTTCTATACTGTCACTGTATTCTGAAAATCGCATGCATAGCATTTTGCATCACTGCATATATATATATGTTCTTACTGAGTTTTAGACTCATAGATGAACTCCCCGATGTAGGTACTGAACCCGGAAATGAGGACTTTGTACCTCAGTCTGATGAATAGGTGGCTGGTGGTTTGAGCTCTCGGGGGTGGTTGCTGCAGCCAGACACAAATTATGTCCTAAGGTTTAAATTTTTAAAGCATAGTTTATATCTGTAAAGTTTTCTGAAAATTCTGGCTTCGTTGTAAAAACTCTGTAAAAACTTCCGTTTTGGGAAAGTCTGCAAATATATGTTAGGTTCTGTACTGATTCTCAGATTTTAAAACAATGTACAGATTTTGATGTCTAAGTTTTTAAAACTACTGTATTTGACAGTTGAATTCATGTCCTGAATATTCTGGAATTGTTTGGGATATTATCTATTAGCTTGTGTATGGATGACTTCTGGTTTTAGAGTTATCCATGCAGTCTGTTTTCTTGAAAATCCTGTCGTGTTCCTTTAAACATGTGTTCAAGTTATGTTTTTTTTTTTAAATCAGTCTCTGAAGTTTGAAGTTTTTATGCCTTCTGTTGTGCTCGAGAACCACGTTTTGAATTGGTTTGAGAATCTGAGTCTTTCATGTTTTTCTGTTCTTTTTTTTTTCTGCTCTCTGTTGGTAAGTCTTCCTGTTAAAAGCTGTCAAACTTTGTCTTTAAAACTATGTCTTCCGATTACATCTACCGGTAGGAATTTTGCCTACATCTACCGTCTGACGTCATCTATTTTGTCTTATTACATCCACCGGTGAACTCAATTCTGTTTGTAGTTCACATCCACCGGTTATCACTGTTCATCTTTTGTCGTATCTGCATCTACCGACAAACAGTAATTCTGTTTTAGGTTTTGCTCCTGCCGATTCCGTTTATTGCCTACATCTTCCGGTGATGTCATCTATCTTCCAGCTGCCGTCATCACCTTCTGCCGATTACATTTACTATCTGTATCTTCTGATGACGTCATCACATCTTCCGATGACATCATCACACATCTGCCGATTTCATCTGCTGCCTTCATCTTCCGATGACGTCATCTCCTCTTCCGATGACATCACCATAGCTTTTCTTCTACCGATTTCATCTGCTGCCTTCATCTTCCGATGATGTCATCTCCTCTTCCGATGACGTCACCCGTAGTTTACATTCTCCGAATTCCGTCTGCCTCCCCTCCTTCTATTATAATTGCTGCCTTCTGATTTCAACTGTATCCCATTTCATTTCAATCCTGGAGATTGTTGACTTAAATAGAGTTTAAGTCTAAATATGTTTTTGATGATGCTTTTTTTTAATGATAAGTAAATAATTTGATTATGTTGATTATGTTTAAAAGAATGAGAATATTGAATTATACATTTGATTTTAATCCTTTGGAAATACCCTTGAAAAGGGTATTTTAGTGTTCTAATAATATTGGTTAAGTGTACAAGGCGTGCATCTGCCGATGGTCTCCAAAGTCTGCATCTGCCGATGACATATCAACTTGCATCTGCCGATGGAGTCATCAAGCCGATGAAGTTCAACATGCATCTGCCGACAATTTTTCAAGGTGCATCTACCGATGGAATTCAAAGCCCTCATCTGCCGATAACCTTTGAGATGCATCTGCCGATGGCCTTTCAAGCTGCATCTGTCGATGGCTTTCAAGCTGCATCTGTCGATGGCTTTCAAGTTGCATCTGCCGATGGCCTTTCAAGCTACATCTGCCGATAGCACTTTCAAGCTGTTCCTGCCGATGAACTTTCAAGGTGCATCTGCCGATGGCTTTTCAGAATACATCTGCCGATGAAGTTTTAAGATGCATCATGCCGATGAAGTTCAAAGCTTGCTCATGCCGATAGCTTATTCGTGTTGCATCTACTGATGGCGTTGAAGATACATATGCCGATGACGTGGCGATCTGTTTTGAAGCTATTTAAACGGGTGATCTTCAGCCAGATTTTAAAATAGCCGCGAAGCTACAGTGACGTCATTTTCAGCTTTAACTCCAGAACTTTAATGGCGACGACGACTTGCAACTATAGACGGCAACGGCTACCTGAAATTGTACGAAAGCTGCTCCAACAGTAACGAAGTTTCTATTATTGGATAAGGAGCATTGAAGTCAAGCCGATTCTGAAAACAGAGTATTTAAGCCGAGGTTAGAGCAAGAAGATACAACTTTTGCAAATTGAATTCCTGAGCCCTAACCTGCGATATTTTATCATACTCTGTATAATTTTCTACATCTCTCGATTTTAACTTGAGATTCAATCCTTGTGAGAGTGTAGTCTGTGCTTTCCATTTACGAACTCAACATTGTGTATAAGGCAGTGGATTGACGCCCGTGAAGTTCAATCCTGAATTGTAAAGGCAGTTGATCGGAGCCCGGAATTCTTATCTATTTTTCTCACTGAGGAGAAGGTTAAGGATCTTCAAGGGGTGAACCTTGAAGCATGGATAAAGGCAAGGTTTGGCCGAACCACGTAAAAATCTGGTGATGATTTTTCTCTCTCTTACTGTTATTGATTGACTGCTTGTGTTTAGTAATTAAGAAAATTTTAAAAAGGTCTAATTCACCCCCCTCTTAGACAATCTCGATCCTACATTTGGTATCAGAGCGAGGGTTTAACATTGTCTAAGCTCCGTTTAAACACTCTGTGTTATATTTGTTCACAATGGCATTTAACATTAACACCACACAAATAGAAGGTCAAGCAACAAATAGACCTCCATTCTTTGATGGTAGTGATTATGTCTATTGGAAGGCTAGAATGAAAATATTCATTCAAGCCATAGACTATGAGACTTGGTGTATTATAGAGAATGGTCCTTTTAAGGCCATGAAAACTGTAGATGGGAAAAGTATCCCTAAGGACTCTTCTGAGTTAACTGAGTCCGATAAGAGAAATCTGAGCCTTAATGCTAAGGCAGTAAACACCTTGTACTGTGCTCTAAATAGAGATGAATTCAATAGAGTACAAGGGTGTGAAAGTGCTCAAGAAATTTGGCACTTATTAGAAGTCACACATGAGGGAACTAACCAAGTAAAGGAGAGTAAATTGAGCATGTTAGTTCACGAATATGAATTGTTTACCATGGATTAGGATGAGTCTATTTCTTCTATGTTTACTCGTTTCACTAACATTACTAATGGGTTAAAAGTACTTGGTAAGATGTATTTAGGTGAAGAACTAATTAGGAAAATCTTGAGATGTTTACCAAGAGCCTGGCAACCAAAGGTGACGGCAATACAAGAGGCACGTGATCTTAAGGTTCTCAAGCTCGAGGAACTCATTGGCTCTCTGATGACTCATGAGATAACCATGAGGGCCAATGACAAGGAGGATCTCAAGGAAAAGGAGATCTCCAAGAGAAAGGACATAGCTCTCAAAGCCTCTTCGAGCAAACCTTATGAATCTGAGGAAGAAGAAGAAGATGAGGACATTACCCTTATTACCAGGAGATTCAGCAAATTCCTGCAACGGAAGAGGATGCAAGGAAAAAGATTTCCGAAGAGTGAGAAGTCTCAAAAGGACAAGGAGTTCACATGCTTTGGGTGTGGAAAGGCTGGTCATATGAAGGCAGATTGTCCACAGGCCAAGAGATATCCCAAGAAATTTAAGAAGAAGGCTATGAAAGCCACTTGGGATGACAGTGAAGGCGACACCTCCTCTTCAGAAGATGAGGAAGTAGCCAACCTGTGCTTCATGGCACTTGAGGATAAGGTTAGTTCTTCTTCTGTCTCTATTTTAAGTGATAGCGAAAGTGATAATGAAGAAGGTGAACTAATTGACGCTTTTAATGATTTGGTTAAACAATTTGGCATGCTTAAAACTAAGTATAACATGTTGAAAAAGGAAAATACAGGTCTAATAGAAAAGCATGCTACAGAAATGAACTTGCATGAAAAAGAAACCATTAAACTTAAGAAGAAAAATGAATCCTTGAATAAACTTGTTCTTTGGTTCTCAAATGGTAGCAAGAACTTAACATTGCTAATAGGGAATCATATGGCTACTCATGATAAAGCAGGTTTAGGCTATGATAAATTTAATAAGAGAAAAGCTTTTAAGAATTTCTTTGTCAAACCGTCTACTTGCTATACTTGTAATGAAGTAGGACATAAGTCTTTTGTATGTCCTTTAAAGACAAATGACAAGAAAGCTGGTTGTAAATTACAATGGGTTCCTAAGGGAACCAGGCCTAACACTAGGACCCAAAAGATTTGGGTACCTAAGAAGACAACCTAATTTCTGTTTTGCAGGATAATGCATCTCCACTAAGAAATCAATGGTACCTGGATAGTGGTTGTTCAAGGCATATGACTGGAGATGCAACTAAGTTCGCTGCTGTCAACAAGAAAAAAGGAAGTGTCACTTTTGGTGGAAACCAAAAAGGCAAAATTGTTGGTATTGGCAACATAGGTAACCCTATCAATCCTATTATAGAAAATGTTTTATTAGTTGATGGGTTAAAACACAATCTGCTCAGCATAAGTCAATTATGTGACAAAGGTTATGAAGTGATATTTAAATCAGATTCATGCATAATTAAAGATGCTGCAAATGGCAAAATTCTGTTTACTGGCTTTAGGAAAGAAAATATTTATGTCATTGACATTGATGATATTGATTGTAGTGTTGAAAAATGTTTTGCTTTGAATTCTTCTAATGACTGTTGGATCTGGCATAGGAGATTAGGACACGTAGGGATGGATACCTTAGCTAAGATTACTAAGGAGAACTTAGTTAGAGGAATCCCTAAGATATCCTTTGAAAAGGATAAGGTCTGTGATGCCTGCCAAATGGGCAAGCAGATCAAAAGTTCCTTTGCATCGAAGAATGCAATTTCTACTTCTAAGCCTCTTCAACTCCTTCACATGGACCTCTTCGGTCCCTCAAATATAGCCAGCTTAGGAGGAAAATTCTATGCATTTGTAATTGTTGATGATTTTTCTAGATTTACTTTGGTTCACTTTCTGAAGTCTAAGGATGAGACTTTTGACACCTTTTCTAGTTTTAGGAAAAGAGTTCAAAATGAAAAGGATCTCACCATTGTTGCTATTCGTAGTGATCATGGTGGAGAATTTGAAAATGAGAGATTTGAACTCTTGTGTCTCAAATATGGAATTGAGCACAATTTCTCTTCTCCTAGGACCCCTCAGCAAAATGGTGTTGTTGAGAGGAAAAATAGGTCTCTCCAAGAGCTTGCCCGAACCATGGTTAATGAAAATTCCCTTCCTAAGTATTTCTAGGCTGAAGCTGTTGCTACTGCTTGTTATGTGCTTAATCGGGTCTCCATAAGACCTATTCTTGAGAAAACTCCATATGAGCTCTGGAGTGGAAAAACTCCTTCTGTTAAATACTTTAGAGCCTTTGGCAGCAAATGTTTCATTCTAAACACTAAGGATAACTTAGGAAAATTCGATTCCAAATCTGATCTTGGAATTTTTCTGGGTTATTCCCTTTCCAACAAAGCTTATAGAGTATTCAATAGGAGAACTCTAGTTGTAGAGGAATCTGTTCATGTTAACTTTGATGAGTCTCCTCAACCCACAATCAATGTGGATGAGGATGATATTTTGGATAAACAACTGGATTCTCTTTCCTTAGAAAAACCAAGTGTTTCTCCTCAAGTAGAAAAACCAATAGAACCTTCTTCTACATCTCTAGAAATTGTTCCTGTCAAGGATGAAAATCCTGTTCTTCCTAAAGATTGGAAATATGTCAAAAATCATCCAATAGATGAAGTTTTGGGTGATCCTTCTTTAGGAGTTAAGACTAGAGCTTCTCTTAGAAATCTCTGTGCCAATGTGGCATTCATTTCACAAGTAGAGCCTAAGAAATTTGAAGAAGCCGAGGGTGATGAAAATTGGATCTTGGCCATGCAAGAAGAGTTAAATCAATTTGAAAGGAGCAAGGTATGGGAACTTGTTCCAAGGCCTAAGGATCATCCCATTATTGGAACTAAATGGGTTTACAAGAACAAATTAGATGAAAATGGGATTGTGATTAGAAATAAGGCTAGACTGGTTGCCAAAGGTTACAATCAAGAAGAAGGAATAGATTTTGAGGAAACCTTTGCACCTGTTGCTAGATTAGAATCAATTAGGATGCTCTTAGCCTATGCTTGCTACAAAAACTTCACACTCTTCCAAATGGATGTGAAGAGTGCTTTCTTAAATGGTTATATTCAGGAAGAAGTTTATGTAGAGCAGCCATTAGGATTTGAAGATTTTACAAAACCTGATTATGTGTATAGGCTTAAGAAGGCTCTTTATGGACTTAAGCAAGCTCCTAGAGCTTGGTATGATAGGTTGAGGAACTTCCTTGAAGAAAGGAATTTCAAAAAGGGTAACACCGACTCAACTCTATTTACCATGCAAAAGGATAATGATATTCTGTTAGTACAAATTTATGTTGATGACATTATTTTTGGATCTACTAATGTCAATATGTGTAATGAGTTTTCCTCCCTCATGCAAAGTGAATTTGAAATGAGTATGATGGGGGAGTTAAAATTCTTCTTAGGATTCCAGATTAGTCAATCTCCTGATGGAATTTTCTTCTGTCAAGAAAAGTACATTAAGGAACTCCTTAAGAAATTTGGATTAGAATCTGCTAAGTCGTCTAAAACTCCCATGAGTACCACAACAAGATTAGACAAAGATGAACATGGAATAAATGTGGATATTAAGAAATATCGTGGTATGATTGGTTCTTTGTTATATCTGACTGCAAGTAGGCCAGATATACTCTTTAGTGTTTGTCTTTGTGCTAGATTTCAAGCTGCTCCTAAGGAATCTCACTTAACTGCTGTCAAAAGGATTTTTAAATATTTAAGTGGGACACCTGACTTAGGATTATGGTATCCTAAAGGTACTTCTTTCGATCTGATTGGATACTCAGATTCTGACTATGCTGGTAGTCTAGTTGATAGGAAAAGCACCAGTGGAACCTGTCAGTTCCTTGGTGAATCTTTAGTTTCCTGGTATTCTAAGAAACAGAACTTTGTTGCATTATCAACTGCAGAAAGTGAATATATTGCTGCTGGCAGTTGCTGTGCACAAATGTTATGGATGAAACAGACCTTAGAAGACTATAATCTGTTTTATGATAGGATTCTTATTCGGTGTGATAACACCAGTGCAATTAACATTTCTAAAAATCCTATTCAGCATTCTAGAACCAAACATATTGATGTAAGATATCACTTCATCTGTGATCATGTTCAAAGAGGTGATATATCTTTAGCATTTGTCAATTTTATTGATCAATTGGCTGACATCTTTACTAAGCCTTTGGATGAAAAGACATTCAATAATATTTTAATAAGGCTGGGCCTCATTCGGGTTGAGAAAAACTAAGTTTATTTTTCTGTTAGAAAATCCTGAGTGTTAGAGCATTTTCTTATGTGATGGCATCGGTAGATGCTGTGTTCTTCAATAGGCATCGGAAGATGCATGTCTATCGGAAGATCATCGGAAGAAGCTGTGTTTTTCTGTAGGCATCGAAAGATGCATTTGCATTTTTAATCTGCCGACACGTGTGACCCATCGGGTTAATCTGTCTTACACGTGTGACTCCATCTCGTCGGGCGATGCCCTTTTTCATTTAAACTCTGCTTCTTTTCAAAGAAGTCATTTCGCGCTCTTTCAGAAAATCCACTGCCCTACCAGTTCTCTCTCTCTCGCAAGTTCTATTCCTTCAATGGAGTTTCAGGGTTCATCTTCCCGCGCCGTGTCCAAACCGGTTCAGAAGAAGGCCAAAACTTCAGCTCGTCCTCCACGCGTGATTCATCGAGCAAAAGAGTGGCCCTCTCTCTACTTTCTCACTAAAGCTGCAGAAGTAAGGTATCATGAAGATTATCAGTTCAAATCTCTTATACCCAGTCGAGGGATTGATTTTGATGATTTAGCCGGGATGGACATTATTGAACCCTTGAAGGATCTCGGGTTATTAGGTCTGTTTAATGTAGAGTCCTATTATTATCCGGAAGCCATCAAAATGTTCTACGTCAATCTTAGTTTCACCTCTGATTTCTCCATCATTAGGAGCTATGTGTATAACAAACACATAGAAATCACTTCCCAGTACATTAATGCTCTTCTGGAAGTCTCCCATTTAGATAGCTGCCCTTATAAATATGTATCTGGCACTGAGCTTCCTTTCTTTGTTACATCTGATGGTGAGAGCTTCCTACGGCTTATAGTTAATGACCCCAATCACACTCTTGATCCTCTTAAAGGTAAACACCTGACCGCAAGGGCCAGGTTATTTCATGAAATGATTGGGTACAATATTGTTCCTAAGGGTGGTCATCATGATGAAATCAGTGCAATAGAGTTTTTTGTTCTGTTTTCCATTTACTTCAAGACACCCTTCAATCTTGGCTTCATTGTTGTTCGAAGGATGATTCAAGCAGTGTCATTACGGGCTACCTCTTTTCCCTACAATCTGCTGCTCATGAAGATATTTATGCAGCTTGAGATTGTTTTTCCAGAGGATGAAGACCCCTTCCTTCTTCAACCTTCAAGTTACTATTCCCGAACCACTCTTAAGAAAATGGGCATCAAGAGAACAAGAACAGGGAATCTTGTTCTGGATGTTTCTAAGCAAGGTACTGTTAAGGCTGTTGCTGCCAAGAAAGGGAAGAGAAAACTTAGCCTGCCAGAGGAGTCTACTGCTGAGGGTGGGGATGAATCTGAGATACCTGCATTCAATAATTCCCCTTCTCAATCTCAGGCGTCTAGTTTCCAACCTCCTCCTCTTGTGCGAAGGTGTCGTGCCCCTATCTCAAGAGCACCTATTTCAGAGGCAATTTCTACTCCTTCATCTGTGCCTCATCTCATTCCAGAAAATCCTCCATCTCCTCCACCTGCCCCTCTATTACCGGTTCTGCCTCCTGCTCCTCCATCTCCAGTCCAACTGGATATTGCTCCTCCATCACCAATCCAGCCACCTCCTTCAGTCCAATTATCTCCTCCCAATACAACTGCTTCTCAAATCCCAATCCCTTCACCTCCTTCACCTGCACTCTTGATGCCTTCACTACCTGCCCTTCCACATATTTCTCTCACTCCTCAAGAACCAGTATTCTCACCCATTCCCTCAGTACCACCTGCCACTCCTCTAACTTATCAGAGGAGATCTTCGATGAGTGCAACTCAGTTTAATGAGCTGAAGGCCTCTATCGACCACATTGAGACTGCTCTTAGCTCCATTGAAAGTAGGATTGATCAATCTCTTGATGCCAAGCTAGCCAAGAATATCCAAGTCTTGCGTACTGATTTAAATACTAGTCTTGGTTTGCTGACTCAGAAAGTGGATGCTGATAGGCGCATGGTTGTCCGTGAACTTGAGTCATTCTGAACCTCTATTGACAATCTGACTCCTGCACCCAAACCTGATCCATCTTGTTCAATCGATGTCTCAGAGGCTTGCCATGAAGATCTCTTTCTTCCATTTTCCCGGCCTGAAGTTTATGAAGATGTGCGTTTCACGACACTGGATCTTCAGGAGACTGAATTTGCATTCTCTCCTCCTGATGCGTCTACTGCTGCTCCTCCTGTCGAAACTCCTCCATGTATGGACATGGTGGTATATCAAGGTCCCTCTTCCTCTGTTGCTCCTCAGCTAGAGACTACTCCATGCCTGGAACTCGTGTCTTATCAGCCCCCTCTCTCTCTTGATATTCACTCACTTCCAGCACTTGTAGATGCTTATCTTAATTCAAACTGTGAAGTGCCTGCTTGGATTAGCCAAGCTTTTTGGACACATTTTGTAGCTTTCTTTAAATAAAAGACTTGATTTAATGTATACACCTTTCCTGATTCTCTAAAGCAATTACTCTGATGTTTTTCTGAACTGTGTTGAATCTATTATTTCTATTGTCTCTCTGATTGTTTTTGATAATGTCAATCGGGGAGAATATATTTGATTGCTGGATAATATGCATGTTTCAGTTACTATGTTTTTGGAAATCTGAAAAAAAAAATCTCGATATATGCATGGTTGTGAAACTCTGGTTGCTCCGTGTTTGTTTTTAGAATATATGCATGTGCTATGGGGGAGCTAGAATTATGGGGGAGTGTAACAATTAATCAAATTTACATAAGTATCTTGTCATCATCAAAAAGGGGGAGATTGTTGACTTAAATAGAGTTTAAGTCTAAATATGCTTTTTATGATGCTTTTTTTAATGATAAGTAAATAATTTGATTATGTTGATTATGTTTAAAAGAATGAGAATATTGAATTATACATTTGATTTTAATCCTTTGGAAATACCTTTGAAAATGGTATTTTAGTGTTCTAATAATATTGGTTAAGTGTACAAGGCGTGCATCTATCGATGGTCTCCAAAGCCTGCATCTGCCGATGACATATCAACTTGCATCTACTGATGGAGTCATCAAGCAGATGAAGTTCAACATGCATCTGCCGACAATTTTTCAAGGTGCATCTACCGATGGAATTCAAAGCCCTCATCTACCGATAACCTTTGAGATGCATCTGCCGATGGCCTTTCAAGCTGCATCTGCCGATGGCTTTCAAGCTGCATCTGCCGATGGCCTTTCAAGCTGCATCTGCCGATGGCCTTTCAAGCTGCATCTGCCGATGGCCTTTCAAGCTGCATCTGCCGATGGCCTTTCAAGCTGCATCTGCCGATGGCCTTTCAAGCTGCATCTGCCGATGGCCTTTCAAGCTGCATCTGCCGATGGCCTTTCAAGCTGCATCTGCCGATGGCCTTTCAAGCTGCATCTGCCGATGGCCTTTCAAGCTGCATCTGCCGATGGCCTTTCAAGCTGCATCTGCCGATGGCCTTTCAAGCTGCATCTGCCGATGGCCTTTCAAGCTGCATCTGCCGATGGCCTTTCAAGCTGCATCTGCCGATGGCCTTTCAAGCTGCATCTGCCGATGGCCTTTCAAGCTGCATCTGCCGATGGCCTTTCAAGCTGCATCTGCCGATGGCCTTTCAAGCTGCATCTGCCGATGGCCTTTCAAGCTGCATCTGCCGATGGCCTTTCAAGCTGCATCTGCCGATGGCCTTTCAAGCTGCATCTGCCGATGGCCTTTCAAGCTGCATCTGCCGATGGCCTTTCAAGCTGCATCTGCCGATGGCCTTTCAAGCTGCATCTGCCGATGGCCTTTCAAGCTGCATCTGCCGATGGCCTTTCAAGCTGCATCTGCCGATGGCCTTTCAAGCTGCATCTGCCGATGGCCTTTCAAGCTGCATCTGCCGATGGCCTTTCAAGCTGCATCTGCCGATGGCCTTTCAAGCTGCATCTGCCGATGGCCTTTCAAGCTGCATCTGCCGATGGCCTTTCAAGCTGCATCTGCCGATGGCCTTTCAAGCTGCATCTGCCGATGGCCTTTCAAGCTGCATCTGCCGATGGCCTTTCAAGCTGCATCTGCCGATGGCCTTTCAAGCTGCATCTGCCGATGGC